>JAVIAB010000156.1:44213348-44520848 GCA_032433765.1 Megaustenia siamemsis | reverse complement strand
TTTGTCCATCTTTTAATGTTACTCGCCACCGATAGTCCTGGTCTGCCTCTGCCTCTTTTACCTTGTATTTTCCCTTCCAAGATTACTTTTAGTAGGCTGTTGTGTCTTTTAACATGGCCCAAAAATCGCATTTGTCTTGTTTGAATTGTGTTCAGTAGTTCTCTTTTCACGACAACATCGTTTGTTTTCTTTTCCTTCCATCCAATTCTACATATTCTTCTATAAATCCACATTTCAAAGGCTTCAATTTCATGTTCCGTTTTCATGTTTAATGTCAGTGTTTCTGCTCCATATAGGAGTGTTGAGAAGCTATAACATTTTGCTATTCGTAGTTTTAGCCCTGTTGCTATTTGTTTTGATGTTAGTATATTTTTCATGGCATTATAATTAATTTTTGTCATTGCTATTCTTTTGTTTATTTCAGTCTTACATTTTCCATCACTGGTTATAGTATGACCAAGGTAGTTGTAGCTCTGAACTATGTCCAGGTCTGTTCCTTCAATTTTGATATCCACTTGTAGGTTTTGAGTATTTTCTTTGTTTATGATCATAGTTTTACTGTTTTTGATATTCATATATAATCCATATTTTTTGCTTGTCATGTTTACTTCATCAAGTAATTGCTGTAGATCTTTAGGATTTTCTGCTATTAATACAATATGATCAGCATATCTTAGGTTATTGATTATCTTTCCATTAATATTTAGGCCTGACATCTCTGTGAAGTTTTTGAAGATTTACTTAGTGTATAGATTGAACAAGCTTGGTAATAGATGCATCCTTGTCTTACTCCTCTTTTTATATCAATGGGTGTAGAGTTCTTCTTGTTATATTTTATTATTTCTGTTTGCCCCCAGTATACATTTTACATACTAGTCGTGTGTCCATGTCATCTAGATGTATATCTTTTAGGCATTCTATAAGTTCTTTGTGGTGTATTCTATCAAAAGCTTTGGTGTAGTCTATCTTCTTCGTCTTCTTTCCTTCCTCATTTGCCTTTCAGCGTCGAGGGGAGATATAATTTGCGATCTTTTGCTCTTCTGTTCGCCTCTGCTGCTGTTATGTTTCCTAGCGCTTCTAATATTCCATCAATCCATCTTTTTCTTGATCAACACTAGGGTCTTGTATTCTCACAACGTTTGTTGAAGACTCGTTGTGTTTTGATCTTTCTGCCTTGTCACATGGCTAAACCATTGTATCTGTTGTTTCTTTTTATATTCTAAGGCGGGGGCTATTCCCAGCTTTTTTCTCAGTTCTTCATTTCTGATCTCATCTCTCAGCCTGTTTCCTGTCATTCGTCTGACACATTTAATCTCAGAAGAGGTTATTTTTCTTATTGTTCTTGCATTTAGGGTCCAGGACTGGCATTGGTAGCACAACGTTGGGATTAAGATTGTATTGTAGAGTGCCCATTTTGCCTCCAGAGTTATTTCCTTGTTGTACAATATTGGTGATAACTGTCCTATGATTTGACAAGCTTTGATGCATCTTGAGTCTATCGCTGCTGTTTGTGAATTATCATCTGTCACTAAACTTCCTAGGTATTTGAATTCCTCTACTTGTTTTAGTTGCCTGCTTTCTATAGTTATGCTGATGTTCTGTTTATTCTTGGCGACATTCATGACTTTTGTTCTGTTAATGCTGATTTTCATTTTGTATTTTGTGCCTGTGCTGTTGAGTTTATTTAAGTGTTCTTGTAGGTCTTCCATCTTTTTATGTATTAGTGCCTGATCATCTGCAAATAAAATCTCGTTGAGCTCCTCTGTCTCTAATGGGTTGGCTAACTTGCATATATAGTACGTGTATGCAATAAACAGTAGGGTGACAGTATGCATCCCTGTCCTACACCTGCTTCAAAGTGGTCCGTGTAGCCTGCTGCTGTTCTGACTGTGTAGCTGCTGTTGATATAGAGACTTTTAACTAGATTGGTTAGATGTAGTCTATGAAGCAGGTATATATTGGTTTGTTTATTTCTGTGTACTTTTCGATTAATGTCCTCACGCAGAATATGGCTTCTTTTGTCCAACTGTTTTTTCTAAATCCAAATTGCTGCTCTTCTAATTCAATATTAATTTTATTCTAAATCCTTCACTGTATAACTTTTAGCAAGATTTTTGATACATGGTTCATTAGGTTCATTGTTCTAAAATCACCGCATTCAACTGTACCAAGAAGAGATTTAGAGAGGGATAACGACCGGTGTTTTAAACTCTGGATTTAAAAAGTTTATGTCCATATAATGTTGTTACAGTTTTTAGAATAATTATCACTGCTCACCGTTGAATCCATCAGTGCTACGATATCTCCCTCGAGAAAATCCGAGAACCCTGACCCACGTGCACGAACTCCGTAGCGTAGGACGGCCTGGGATCCACAATGAAAAGAATACCATCTATCTCTCAGATAGACAGCTATGAATACCATCTATCTCTCAGATAGAAATATATGAATACCATCTATCTCTCAGATAGACAGATATGAATACCATCTATCTCTCAGAGGACAGATACGAATACCATGTGTCTCTCAGATAGACATATATGAATACCATCTATCTCTCAGAGGACAGATACGAATACTATCTATCTCTCAGAGGACAGATACGAATACCATCTATCTCTCAGAGGACATATACGAATACCATGTGTCTCTCAAATAGACATATACGAATACCATCTATCTCTCAGATAGACAGATACGAATACTATCTATCTCTCAGAGGACAGATACGAATACCATCTATCTCTCAGATAGACATATACGAATACCATCTATCTCTCAGATAACAGATACAAATACCATCTATCTCTCAGATAGACATATACGAATACAATCTATCTCTCAGATAGACATATACGAATACCATCTATCTCTCAGATAGACAGATACGAATACCATCTATCTCTCAGATAGACATATACGAATACCATCTATCTCTCAGATAGGCATATACGAATACCATCTATCTCTCAGATAGACATATACGAATACCATCTATCTCTCAGATAGGCATATACGAATACCATCTATCTCTCAGATAGACAGATACGAATACCATCTATCTCGCAGATAGACATATACGAAAACCATCTATCTCTCATATAGACATATACGAATACCATCTATCTCTCAGATAGACAGATACGAATACCATCTATCTCTCAGATAGACAGATACGAATACCATCTATCTCTCAGAGGACAGATACGAATACCATCTATCTCTCAGATAACAAATACGAATACCATCTATCCCTCAGATAACAGATACGAATACCATCTATCTCTCAGAGGACCGATACGAATACCATCTATCTCTCAGATAACAGATACGAATACCATATATCTCTCAGATAACAGATACGAATACCATCTATCTCTCAGATAACAGATACGAATACCATCTATCTCTCAGATAACAGATACAAATACCATCTATCTCTCAGATAACAGATACGAATACCATCTATCTCTCGGATAACAGATACGAATACCATCTATCTATCAGATAACAGATACGAATACCATCTATCTCTCAGAGGACAGATACGAATATTATCTGCAAACGCGATCTATTGTGCGTCCAAGTTATTTTTACTGCTTTTTTTTCAGGGCTTTCTTTTGTGCATAGTATGCCCCATTAACCCATATTCTTCATATTTCATATTGTACAATATTCTATCTTTAATTTGGTTTATACATTGACAGGATTTAATTAACAGAAAAAGAAACATAATTTAATGACAAAACGTAGTTCACAGCTGTAAGTTAAATAACTCTATCAAATGCTGTAAAATAATTACTGCCATAGTTAATATTTTTTAAGAAAAGCAAAGCTGAACAAAATGCTGGCTGAAATCGGATGCACTGGGCCACTGGCGCAGAACACAGTGCAAAGTTCTAACAGGTATTCAAGATGAGTGGATCTAACAGGCTTAAACAGACAGCTGTCTTCGTGCGAGAGTCTGGAGTCCTACTATAATTGAGTCCTGATCGCAGAGAGAGAGAGAGAGAGAGAGAGAGGGAGAGAGAGAGGGAGAGAGAGAGAGAATGAGAGAGAGAGAGAGATACTTTGTCACGCATTAAAGAAACACATAAATGATATCACAATATGAAGATGAACTGAGTGCTTATCAACTATCCGGACATTAATGGTAGACAAGAATTAACTATGCTGTATACTTGGCCATTTTTATTAACGGAGAAATATATACATAGGGTTTGTTATACAAATGTTTCTCATTTCTTAAAACAAAGAATAGTTTTTTCCTCCATACTTCCAAAAAAAAAAAAACTTGTTTATGTATTTTAAAAAAACATAGGTCTATGTGAATGTTTCCATTTTATCATTTCTATCTAGCGAATAGGCACATGGCAACATCCTCAGCTATGATTTATGTCTAGTGAGTAGGCACAGGGCAACATCCTCAACTATGATTTATAACTATTGAGTAGGCACAGGGCAACATCCTCAGCTATGATTTATATCTAATGAGTAGGCACAGGGCAACATCCTCAGCTATGATTTATATCTATTGAGTAGGCACACATCCTTAGCTATGATTTATATCTATTGAGTAGGCACAGGGCAAGATCCTCAGCTATGATTTATATCTATTGAGTAGGCACAGGGCAACATCCTCAGCTATGATTTATATCTAGTGTGTAGGCACAGGGCAACATCCTTAGCTATGATTTAAATCTAGCGAGTAGGCACACGGCAACATCCTCAGCTATGATTTATATCTAGCGAGTAGGCGGCACAAGGCAACATCCTCAGCTATGATTTATATCTAGCGAGTAGGCAGACGGCACCATCATCAACTATGATTTATATCTAGCGAGTAGGCACAGGGCAACATCCTCAGCTATGATTTATATCTAGCGAGTAGGCACACGGCAACATCCTTAGCTATAATTTATATCTAGCGAGTAGGCACACGGCACCATCCTTAGCTATGATTTATATCTAGTGAGTAGGCACACGGCAACATCCTTAGCTATGATTTATATCTAGCGAGTAGGCAGACGGCACCATCATCAACTATGATTTATATCTAGCGAGTAGGCACAGGGCAACATCCTCAGCTATGATTTATATCTAGCGAGTAGGCACACGGCAACATCCTTAGCTATAATTTATATCTAGCGAGTAGGCATACGGCACCATCCTTAGCTATGATTTATATCTAGTGAGTAGGCACACGGCAACATCCTTAGCTATGATTTATATCTAGCGAGTAGGCATACGGCACCATCCTTTGCTATGATTTATATCTAGCGTGTAGGCACACGGCACCATCCTTAGCTATGATTTATATCTAGCGAGTAGGCACACGGCACCATCCTTAGCTATGATTTATATCTAGTGAGTAGGCACAGGGCAACATCCTTAGCTATGATTTATATCTAGCGAGTAGGCACAGGCAACATCCTGGGCGCGATGACCTTACCAAAGTATTTTGGCGGTGTCACCGGCGCATACTATAAGAACCGCTACAGTCACCTTGTCGCAGGTTCTCGTGATATAAAACCTGACCACTGTCTACGACAAAATAAAATGAAGGTTTTTGTTTGGTTTGCAGCTATGGCCCAACTTTTTCACGCTGCACTAAAGGTATTGTGGTTATTGTACTCGGTGGTTAAAACTACCGACGTTAAGTTGTTGGGCCCGATCTGAATAGACGGTTCTCAAGATCTTCAAACATTAAAGAAGTACCGCAATATATCCGGGAAAGAAAAACTGCACTGACGTAGTGCTTACCACATTACCAAAAACTGTGCCGAGGTAAAAAAAAATTAACCTGGACTAAGCGCCATATTCTTCGTACAGCAGAGGCCTCGGTAGCTTAGCTGGGAAAACCACTCGACAGGGCTACCGTTGTTTGGACAACCCGTGTTCGATTCCCGCTGGAAGTAGTGTGAGTTGTACTTGTGATTAGAAAAAAAAATACTCTCACTGTCGACCCAGTCCTTGGCAGAAATGGGTACCAGACTTTTACGCTGGGAAGTTGAGGAATGCCGCCTCGCATCGTGAGTTTTGATGCTTGAAGCGACACTATCCAGAAGTCTCCAAACACTTCTGGCTAGGGGGCCGAGCACATATGGTTGAAAGCTAGCGTTCTGAGACGCCGATTCAAGTCTCCTACCTTACCGTTACCTCTTCTTATAGCAAACTGCATGGTAGTTATCTTTAATTTATATAGGAACATTATAAAATAGAGCCAGTTATGACCCATGAAAGCGAGCCTTGGACAGTATACATAGAAATGAAAAGATGATTAGAGGCAACAGAGGTCGGATTTCTCAGTAGAGTGTTGAAAGTTTTGTGGACAGCCAAAAAGACCAATGAAGAAATTCTTAACTAGGCCAACACACGTCGATGACGGAAAAAGATGGCTTCTTGTTCAAACTGATCACGTAGAGGAATCCTTGGCAGTTATAATAATAATAAAAATAATAATAATAATTAGACTGTACCACAACCTGGACCAAATTTAAAGTGAAAAGTAAAATTCATTTCTTTTATAATATGCATCCAGTTCTTTATAAAATTACTGTGGGACCTCGCCGGTGCCTTGGAGATTGTGCTACGTTCAAGATCTTCCTGTTCTTTCAAGAAAGAGACTGGAGTTTCGACTGTGTGGTTAGCGGGGAGGAAATAATATAGAGATAGAGTCATATAGGGAGCGCATTAGCTCAGTGGTTAGTGAACTGGACTACAAAGGGTAAGAGATCGGGTTCGATCATGATCGAAGGCTTCCGGGTTCACCCAGCCTTAAATGCGTACCTGATTTTTATGGGGGAGTAAAGCGGCACAGGCGTAATACCGACCACATTACCCCAAAAATCATGTTCTGGAGGTCTGTAAAAATTATGGTCACTAACACCATATTCTTTATACGTTACTTGGCGTGACGGGACTCTTTACTTACTTTACTTTACTTAGTGTCACCTGCCATGCATATCGTAAGAGGTGTCCAAGGAGGCTAGGGACAAGTACTTCGCCGGTACGGAGTTCGTGCACATGAACAGTAATCATATTCAGTGCTATCGCTAGTAGATGGCGGGCATGTTTCATATTGGTGAACATGCTGAGCAGGGGGAGCACTGTGGAGTTGTCCGCTAGTGTTAGACATCGGATTTTCCTCATCGCACATCGAACAACAAGGGAGCCGCGATAGCTCAGTGGTTAGTGAACTGGACTACAAACGACAAGAGGTAGGGTTCGATCCCAACCGACGGCTTTCGGTTCACTAAGCCTTTAATGGGTGCCGGATTTTTTTCTGGGAAAGAAAAGCGGCACTGGCGTAATACCGACCACATAACCCCAAAAAATCATGTGCCGAAGGTCTGTAAAATATATAGTCACTTACACCATGTTTTCTATACGCCATTTGGCGTGACAGGGACTCTTTACTTGTTTGTTACTTACATCGAACAACAGCCCATAAGCGATTAGATCTTTTCTACAACAAGTCCCGCAGTGTGAAACGATCAAGTAATTCACAAAGTTATCCGTTTTACACTGAAGATGATCTGTTAACTAAATTAAAGATTGAACCTCTAGTGGGTATTCGCCGATGATAGTGACGATGGTCATAAACACAAAAACAAAGGCCTCTCTTGGAGCACTTAATTCAATCAGAGATTGCGAAAGACCGAACTAATCTAGATTGCTAGATCACGGGGAAAGAAAATAATATTTGTTTTGGTAATCTTATTCAGCAGCTTTTTAATTAACAAACTACATTCCATTTTCAACAATTTAGATATTGTTTTTTTTCCTAACTCATCATCCGTCTTGATGTAGTGTTTTAAATTTATATGGCACCAGTAAATAACGAACTAAAACAGTCACTGACATTTGGAACTAATCAAAGCTGGAGCGAACTAAACTAAACTTGTTCAGGTCAAATAAGTGTTTTTCTTTGCAGATGCTTATTGTAATTTCAATCCGACATCATTATCATAACTGGACTACAAAGGACAAGTGGTAGGGTTCGATCCCAACCGACGGCTTCCGGGTTCACCCAGCCTTAAATGGGTACCGGATTTTTTTATGGGAAAGTAAAGCAGCACGGGCGTAATACCGACCCCATTAATAAAAAAATCAGGTGCTGAAGATCTATAAAATATAGGGTCACTAACACCATATTCCGTATGCGCCACTTGGCGTGACGGGGGTACTTTACTTTACTTACAGTGTATTGTAAAGTTGATCACGTCTCTTTACAACTTTCTATAGCTGTTTTTCATTATCGTTGTTGACTACCTAATAGACTTAACTTAAACTTTCTCCTATCTTCTTTTCAATATTGTGATTGATTAATTCATTGATTATCCTTTTGGGCCAAATACGGCGAATAGAGCAGAAGTCATAGTTTTCCAAGACAGATGGTCAGCTGCAGCCTGTTTTCATTCTTGGTTGTTTCCGGGCATCAGATGGAGGATGCACCACAGAAATAAATGATGCCAAAATAGCATTTCAGAAATTGAAAAACATCTTATGCAACAAATCTATGTCAATAGAAGTGAGAAAGAGAGTTCATATGTGCTATATAGAGCCAATTATAATCTATGGAAGCGAATTATGGACCGTAAAAAAAAAAAAACAAATGAAAAGACGATTAGAGGCCACAGAGATAGGATTTCTCAGAAGAATGTTGAAAGTTCCCTGGACAGCTAGAAAGACCATCGAGGAGAACTTCAAAGAGGCCAACACAAAAAGAGAGCTCCTAAGAAACATCAGAAAGAAGCAATCAACATTTTTCAGGAACATCATGAGAAGAGGAAAGATGGAATACTTTGGCTACAAGTGATACAATACATGGAAAGAGATATCGCGGACGACAAAGAGAGAAAATACTAGATAGCTTGGTGTCATGGCAAGGAAAACAGTCAATAACAGAACTGAAACGATGCACTGTAAATAAATGATTGTGGAAGGACATGACCGCCTACGTCAACCGGTATGACACATGATGATGATGATGATATTTCTGAGACCCATAACTGCGCTCTCTATGAACATGGTTCTACGCTGGGTCTCTTTTAGTCTTTCTCGCTTTCTTTTGCCTTCTGGTTTCTACATAAAGTCAGTGTGAGGTAGCTTTCTAACGTCCATTCTGAGAACATGACCAAGGTATTTCTAGCGTCCCTTTATAACATAATTTGATACCTAGTCCTGTTTAGTATCATGTTTGAGTGACGTCATGGGACGCACCAAGATGGACGTTACCTGCGTCCAAGCCATGTAAACAATGTTGACTTTCCTTGTCTCCAACAATTTATCTCATTCTATTAGAGAATTTCATGCTATCTGTTATCACAGCGAGTTTGCGGATTTTTATAAATGTAATGGTGGGTTGATAATAAATGTTTGTACACAGTTCGTGAACCATCGCTGTAGATCAAGTCTTTATTCGCTGGCTCCGCTCGCGACCTTGGAAGCTAATGACCTTACTTGTGCAAACGGTTGTTTGGGGCAAATTGTACGTTACAATGCCACTCACACTGCTATAATTACGTAGTTTGTGACAAAACTACAGGGACATGCCCAAACAATGACAGTTGTCAGCACGAATATTTCTGACCTCAGTGTCAGTACTTGGATTTTGTTTACAAATATGCCCAAAAATCTGAACCTACTTTCCTGTTTGATAACAACGACACCTCATGTAATCCGGACACAGATTCTACATCAGTTGAGGCAACTCTCAATCAATCTTTGCCGCACTCCTGGTTTAGGATTTATGTGAATGACTTAACAGATACGGACAGTTTCAAGGTAAATTTGAATGGTTCTGCCTCATGTAACAATGTATCAAGGTTTGTAGTTAGTCCGCACGAGATTGATGTCTTTTGCTCTGGGGCTGGTCTGATCAACAAGTTACGGATTGAAGGGGCGATAGTTGCAAATATCTGCTCCATCTACATTGGCGGGGGGTCGGAATGTGGCTCTCAAACAGATCACAAACCAGGTAGACATATTTGATGCTTGTTATACAGGAGACGGATGTGGACCAGAGGCCGCAGTTAATGGCAAAACAAAGACCAATCTCTATGACAATGACTGCACACACACATAATGGAGAAATGGAACCAATTCTGTTTACTGGTATCTGAACTTTGCCACGCCCCAGAAGACTCACACCATTCGAATCTGTCATCGAGCTAGCAATATGATTCGGGTAAAGAATGCCACTCTAAGGGCTTTCTCTGACAGTGCGGCTTAGTGTTCCAGTATAATGATATATCATACCCTAATATTTCTGTGAGCACTATTGTAGTCAACACACAAACGCCAATGGCACACATTAAGATTGAGTTCTCACCGACCATTTCGCAGGACGACAGTACACTGACGGTATGTGAGGTGCAAACATATACAGACACCTATTGTCTGGACGAACATTCTTGGTCGTTTTGTGCAATGTCTAGTGGGTGTAGTAAAGGCTGCAACGCCATCATCGGTATTTGTCACGGCTACTGTTCACATGGGATCTATGGACACGACTGTTCCGGGTCTTGTCTTTGTGTCTGTCCTTTATTTGAGGAAAAATCCGGAAAATGCATACTATGTAAACATCCTGTGTGCATGGCTATGTTAGTCATATCTCATATCTTTGTGTGTGCATGTCTGTGTTTGTCACATCTCATATCCTTGTGCGTGCATGACTATGTTAGTCCCATCTCATGTCTTTGTGTGTGCATAACTATGTTAGTCATATCTCTTATCTTTGTGTGCATGTCTATGTTAGGCATGTGTCATATCTTTGTGTGTGCATGTCTATGTCAGTTATATCTCATATCTTTATGTACATGTTTATGTTAGTCATGTGTCATATATCTTGATGTGTGTCAGTGTTAGTCATGCCTCGTATCGCTGTGTGCATGTCTGTGTTAGTCACATCTCACATCTTTGTGTGTGCATGTCTGTGTTAGTCACCTCTAGTGACTCGGGCAGATGGTGCTCGTAAACCTGGGAGGGCCGACCATCTAAGGGCAGAATCCCCCTACATAAAAGACAACCTGCTGATTTGCAGGAAGACTGGGGACAATCAAAGGCTAGGGAAAGCAAACCCGAATAAAATGCTGGCTGAAATCGGATGCACTGGGCCACTGGCGCAGAACACAGTGCAACGTATTAACGGGTGTTCAATCAGAGTGGATCTGGTGAACTCTACTTGTGATGTTCTGTCTGTGGGGGCGATCAACACACTTAGCCTGACAGCTGACTCCATGTGGGAGTCTGGAATCCTACTCTATCTACTTTTAGTAGGCTGTTGTGTCTTTTAACATGGCCATTGGGTTCGATCCCAACCGACGGCTCCGGTTCACCCAGCCTTTAATGGGTACCGGATTTTTTATGGGAAAGTAAAGCGGCGCGGGCGTAAAACGACCACATTACCCCAAAAATCATGTGGCGAAGGTCTGTAAAATTGATGGTCACTAACACCTTATTCCCTATACGCCACTTGGTGTGACGGGGGTACTTAACTTTTTTTTAACACGTAGAAGGAGTTATTGATGACCTTGCTTAATATGGAAGTTGTAAATGGGGTGGGAGAGGGAAGGGGATGGGGGAGGGTGGGGTGGGTTTAACAGCGGAAAACTGTGAACTGAAAAATAAAAGTCGGTTGCTCAAGTACAATTTCTAAGTGATATACAGGTAAGAGTTTTTATTTCATACGCAAAAAAAAAAAAAAAATCTTATCGACACCACCTGAGTGCATCAAGTGTCCGCTTCAAAATTTTAAAGCATCTCTCTCTCTCTCTCTCTCTCTCTCGCTCTCTCTTTCTCTCTCTCTCTCTCTCTCTCTCTCTCTCTCTCTCTCTTGAGCAGAACAGGAAATTCTCTATTCTTTATTGCCTTCTGAAAACGAATATAAATATTCTTACAGTTTTCTAAATAACAACATACTTCAGTAGATATTCACAAGATACTTCAGTAAGTATTACAGTAAATAAGTACATTTGTCTTCTCACACTCCAATTGTTTTCGTCTGATAAAATTAGACAGCTACACTTCTCATATTTACGACATGCCATATAATTGAACACGTTTAATCAACACCATACATTTATTAAATATTTTTTACTGTTAATGTCGTATTGTCCATAACCAATTTTCAGCACCACCCGCTGGTGTTAGCCCGCCCTCGCCTTCCTCTCGTTCATGTTGATCGTAATGATGATAAATCATTTATAAACTGCACGAGCTAACAATTCTGTGAAAGAGGTAACAAGAAGTGGCTGGAGTGTATCTGGGAATGGATTATTGTGAGGATAGCAACAGTGTAGAATGAAGAATACTGTGATTGTACCAGCAATCCAATGATTGCTCAATTCAATCATTAACCCCGCTATTTTCAACTACCAACAAACAAAAACGTTGGAAGTGTAAATTAAATGTTATTGTTTACAGGAAATTTCCTATTTTAATTAAAGTAACCCCTTTTTTCTCCCTTTATTGTCTTTTCTTTATTCGGTACTCTGTGAGTTTTTTTTTTTTATTTGTCCATTGAGCTATTGATTTACTTACCACATACGCTGTATGTTGTAGTGATTATTACTTGTTTTGACAGTTGTATCGTAACAGCGGCATACACAATGTTCATTTTAATGTGCAATTCTCTCATTCTTCGTTCTTTTTTTTCATAGGCCGGACGAATACTTCTCTTTGATGCCCGCTCTGAGAAAGATGTTAAGTGTCCGTAGATGCGTTTTGTCGCTGTTAACAGCAAGTTGTGATGCCTTTCAGCCCAACACAGCCTGTAGTGTTTTTGACAGATGCAAGATCAGTACTCCTGGCACTACAATCCAGAAAATTACCACATCTGCAGACCTTATTGACTGAACTCTGCAAGCACCACAGGGTTGCCCTGCAGTGGATCCCATCTCACCGTGATACCAGGAAATGAGAAAGCAGATCAGTTGGCAAAGGAAGGTTCAAAAGGCACACAACTAGATACACCGGTTACATACCATCATAAGAAACAGATAATCAAATCAATCAGAGGACCACAAGCCCCAAATTAGGATGCCTTTCATAATATGAATAGATGTGAACAGGTTATCATTATACGCCTCAGAACAGGACACAATCGACTCCATAGTCACATGTATATATACAAAATTCAAGATCGGCACCTGAACTGCATATACATGTGGACAGGCGCCCCAGACCGCTGAACACTTAAAAACTGCACTGAATATAGTAGACTGCGGAAAATCCATTGGCCCATAGATACAACACTACAGACAAAACTATATGGGCCACTGCAAGAATTACAAAAGACAGTAAAATTTATACAGGAAACGACTTTGAAGATATAAACAATACTTGAGGCGAACTAAAGATAGATAGATAGATAGATAGATAGATAGATAGATAGATAGATAGATAGATAGATAGATAGATAGATAGATAGATAGATAGATAGATAGATAGATAGATAGATAGATAGATAGATAGATAGATAGATAGATAGATAGATAGATAGATAGATAGATAGATAGATAGATAGATAGATAGATAGTTAGATAGATAGATAGATAGATAGATAGATAGATAGATAGTTAGATAGATAGATAGATAGATAGATAGATAGATAGATAGATAGATAGATAGATAGATAGATAGATAGATAGATAGATAGATAGATAGATAGATAGATAGATAGATAGATAGATAGATAGATAGATAGATAGATAGATAGATAGATAGATAGATAGATAGATAGATAGATAGATAGATAGATAGATAGATAGATAGATAGATAGATAGCCCAACACATTCGACTCCAGCACAGCATTTTTGGACACCAGGTTGCCTTCTTTCTCTCTGCCTTCCAGATTAACTAAACTAGTTTTAGACAGCTCTCTGAAATCAATAGCCATCTCTATAAGCACGTCTTCAACACAAGTGTTGTTACTCTCGCGGCTATAATTCCAAACTTTTATAGTTTCTGTTACATTGAGTTATTGAGTTATGTGCGGGTCATCGTCACTGCCCTCCAAACATCTCCTTTCTGTTACATTGAGTTATTGAGTTATTTGCGGGTCATCGTCACTGCCCTCCAAACATCTCCTTTCTGTTACATTGAGTTATTGAGTTATTTGCGGGTCATCGTCACTGCCCTCCAAACATCTCCTTTCTGTTACATTGAGTTATTGAGTTATTTGCGGGTCATCGTCACTGCCCTCCAAACATCTCCTTTCTGTTACATTGAGTTATTGAGTTATTTGCGGGTCATCGTCACTGCCCTCCAAACATCTCCTTTCTGTTACATTGAGTTATTGAGTTATTTGCGGGTCATCGTCACTGCCCTCCAAACATCTCCTTTCTGTTACATTGAGTTATTGAGTTATTTGCGGGTCATCGTCACTGCCCTCCAAACATCTCCTTTCTGTTACATTGAGTTATTGAGTTATTTGCGGGTCATCGTCACTGCCCTCCAAACATCTCCTTTCTGTTACATTGAGTTATTGAGTTATTTGCGGGTCATCGTCACTGCCCTCCAAACATCTCCTTTCTGTTACATAGAGTTATTGAGTATTTTGCGGGCCATCATCATTGCCCTCCAAACATGTCCATTTCTGTTACATTGAGTTATTGAGTTTTTTTGCGGGTCATCATCACTGCCCTCCGAACATGTCCATTTCTGTTACATTGAGGTATTGAGTTATTTGCGTGTCATCATCACTGCCCTCCGATCATGTCCATTTCTTTTACATTTAAACCTGAACATGGAACCTAAGATTTTAGCTTGCACTACCGATAAGACTAGGCACTCAATACCATATACGATATTAGATATCACAGAAGAACAAGTAGACACTTGACTCTACACCGGATGCTAGAAGGAAAAAAAATCGCTTCGTCACGCCACGTGACGTATAGCGCAATATGGCGTTAGTGCCAATATTTGTATAGACTTTCGACACATTATTTTTGTGTGTGACATGTTGTAGGTATTATGTCAATGCCATCTTTCTTACAGGAAAAGGCGATGATCATTTAAGGCTGGGTGAAACCGGAACCCGTCGATCGGGATTCAACCCAACTTCTGGTCCTTAACTCTTTCCGTACGGAAGTTTTTTTTATCGATGCAACTGAAGCGATTTCAGAGACAAAATTGTTCATGGTTTTAAAAATCAATCTACATGTTTATATTTATCTAACATATAACATGGCTCGTGCGCTGCCGGGGCCCGAAAGGGGAGTAAAGAATAACGGCGCTGTATCCTACCAGGCATGTTCGTAAAAGGCGAGAAAGGAGGGTTGGGCATGGTACTGGCTATCCCATACTGTAAAAAAAATAAGTCGAAAAAACTTCACATACATGGACAAGTCCAACTGATAGTATTACACAACAGGCCCTTTTTGGAATCCCCAGGGGAAAAGACAAAGAGGAAGACCAAGGATTTCTTGGAGAAGACAGATAGAAGCAGAGATGAAGATGATGGGGAAGAATTGGAATGATCTTAAAAGAATGGCAAAAAAACAGAATGACTTGGAAAATGTTTGTTGGAGATCTATGCTCCACTGGGAGCTCAAAAGGTAGAAGAAGGAGAAGAACATATAACATATTATACTGTATATATTTAGATAATTTAGATAACTGAACAAGGAATTAGATTTCACTAATATCAAGATGATACAAGACATGTAAAAAGAATATGGTTTGATGGTGTTCACATTAATCAAATCGAGCGTGGCGCACTATGTGGCGAAACGCACGTTGCCGCTATCGGCGTGGTGCACAGTGCGGCGAAACGTACGTTGCCGCTATCGGCGTGGTGCACAGTGCGGCGAAACGTACGTTGCCGCTATCGGCGTGGTGCACAGTGCGGCGAAACGTACGTTGCCGCTATCGGCGTGGTGCACAGTGCGGCGAAACGTACGTTGCCGCTATCGGCGTGGTGCACAGTGCGGCGAAACGTACGGAAAGAGTTAATATTCGAATTAATTAACAACCGAACTACCGCTGCCCTCAACATTGGATGCTAGCCGAGAACTATCGATTTAAAGCAAAGATCTCATAGGAATCCCTTCGTGATTGCAATTAAAGATAATGACAGGAGATGATGGGAGCCGCGATAGCTCAGTAGTTAGTGAACTGGACCACAAAGGACAAGAGGTAGGGTTCGATCCCAACCGACGGCTTCCGGGTTCACCCAGCCTTAAATGGGCACCGGATTTTTTTCTGGGAAAGTAAAGCAGCACGGGCGTAATACCGACCACATTACCCCAAAAATCATGTGCTGAAGGTCTGTAAAATATAGGGTCACTAACACCATATTTCGCTATACGCCACTTGGCGTGACGGGGGTACTTTACTTACTTACTTACAGAAGATGTGAACTGACATCGTAGCTGTGGAAACTACCATGCTATGCTTTGCCGTCAAGCTGGTAACCGACAAGAAACTTCTGACTGACGTTGCTTTCATCCCGGACATCTGTGGCAATGGCGACATTCCTGGAACTTCCCAGAGAGGGGACTCTGGTCTACGCTATACGTGGTCAGTGGATGGATCGCAGGAGTTTTTGCAGACCTATGGAGCTGCTGGAGGTATTCAAACCTGGGGGACCTGGTCGACGGGAAGTGTCTTCCGAAACTATACTACATGGGTTCCATTGTCGGAGGGGAGTGTCTTCCACATCTATACTACATGGGTTCCATTATCGGAGGGGAGTGTCTTCCACATCTATACTACATGGGTTCCATGGTCGGAGGGGAGTGTCTTCCACAACTATACTACATGGGCTCCATTGTCGGAGGGAAATGTCTTCCGCAATTATACTCTCTGGGCTCCTAAAAGTGTGATTGTAAATTAAAAATCATAAACATTTTAGCTGATTTACATAAATTAAACATTTACATGTTTATATTTTACCACATTCAAACTATTTGAATTTTCCTATAGTATGCTACAGTGTTTGCATCTAGTATGTCTGTACCACTTGTGTATTAAACAACAATTCAAAACATCATTGATAGATGTACGAGCATACAGAGATGCTGATGTTAATAGTGACCACAACACGTGCACTGGGAAAATAAGATCAACTACACATAAAATTGATAGTCGTTAACTGAACGATGAAGCCATCAAGAAAAATGTGTAACATAGAACTAAGTAACTGTTATGCAGCACTCGGTGAAATAGACATAGATATCAATGAAATGTTGAATTTACAAAGCAAAATCCCAATGACAGCAGCAGAATCAAGTGCAGGATGGAGGTAAATTGCAAAAGTAGTTAGGATTTCAGACACTACATGGAAATACATCAAAGAAAGAAGAGAAGCCAAGAGAGCCATGACTAATGTAAAGACAGATCTTTAAAAAGTTCTGGCTAAAGCAACATACAAAGAATTAGACAACAGCGTAAAAAGTTCGGCAAGAAGAGATACAAGAGCTTATATAGACAATTTGGCAGAGAAAGCAGAGACAGCTGCAATTACAGGAGACAGCAGAACTCTCCATACTGTATAAAAGATGCTGACAACCACCTTGACTTCCAGAGGAGCACCAATTTTATCTAGACAAATCTGGTTCAGTGCTAACATCAAGCGCTGACATAAAAGCACGTTGGACTGAACATTTCAAAGAAATTCTTAACCGCCCACTACCCACGATTTAATAAACTTTGAAGCTGGAACATCAGCAACTGAATTAGATATAAACTTAGATGACTTCACCTTGGGGGAAATAGAGACTTCTTTAAAACGTATGGACAACAACAAGGCTGCTGGCGAGGATAAGTTAACAGCTGAGATCCTCAAGTCATGATAGTCTTAATTTAATACACCTCCAGAAAATATTCAATATCATTTGGAAAGCAAAGAAGGTGTCTAAAAAAAAATAAATGAAGGAAGCATTGTTAAGATTCAGAAAAAAGGGCAATCTCAGAGATTATAACAACTAGAGAGGCGTGGCACTTTTGTCAGTTGCCTCAAAGTTATTCTGCAAAATTATCCTGAATAGAATAAAGGATTCAATAGATATAGTAATGCATGAAGAACAGGTTGGGTTTAGAAAAGGGAAAAGCTATCTTGACCACTTGTTTACTCTACGACTTATATTGGAGGAACACATTGAAAAACTAAAACCTTTTGTACTTAACTTCAAAAAACACTCAACAGCATTCATAGAGATTATTTGTGGACAATTTTAAAACAATATGGTATACCGTCAAAAATCATAAATATTATCAAAGACATGGTAACACATGTGCAGTTCGTACAGGAGAAGGACTGAGTGAATGTTTCTCAATAGAAGATAGTGTTAAACAGCGATGCATTTTATCTTATTCTTCTTCTTTCCTTCCTCATCTGCCTTTCAGCGTCGAGGGGAGATATAATTTGCGGTCTTTTGCTCTTCTGTTCGCCTCTGCTGCTGTTATGTTTCCTAGTGCTTCTAATATTCCATCAATCCATCTTTTTCGTGGTCGACCCTTGGGTCTGTTGTTCTCACAACGTTTGTTGAAGGCTCGTTGTGTTGTGTTTTGTTCTTTCTGCCTTGTCACGTGGCCGAACCATTTTATCTGTTGTTTCTTTATATATTCTATGGTTGGGGCTATTCCTAGCTTTTTTTCTCAGTTCTTCATTTCTGATCTTATCTCTCAGACTGTTTCCTGTCATTCGTCTAACACATTTCATCTCTGTAGAGGTTATTTTTCTTATTGTTCTTGCATCTAGAGTCCAGGTCTGGTATTGGTAGCACAACGTTGGGATGCATTTTATCGCCCTTGTTTTTTGGAGTTGAAATGGACTTCATAATAAAGAAATGATGCACTGGTAACAAAGGGAGTGGATACATTGAAGCTATTTCAAAGACCTCGACTGTACTGATGACGTAGGCCTCATAGCAACCAGATATGTATATATTCATATACCTCGTAGCAGCCAGATAAAAACGATGCAAGAAAAAAACAAATGAACTATCATCAACAGCCAGTAAAATAGGGCTTGAGACCAATCATGAAAAGACTAAAGTCATGAAAAGTTTAATTCCAACAGATGACAGAATATACATGGAAAACAAACCAGTGGAAGAGATCGATCACTTTATCTATCTTGGAAATATCATTGATCGGGAAGGGGATACAAGTAAAGAATTTAGAATCAGAATAGCTAAAGCAGCAATGTCTTTCAGAAGCCTTGAGAAGTTGTGGAAATCAGAACTCATTAGCAAAAAAACAAAACTTAGACTATTCAAATCAAACGTATATTAACCCTTACGTATGCACGTGAGTGCTGGAAAATACCAAGAGACATAGAAACAAAGTTGAACGTATTCGAAAATAAATGTCTAAGGAAAATACTTGGTATAGCGTGGAACGAATTCAAAACAAACGAGGAAATTATAGAAATCGCCAATCAACCACTAATTTCTTCAGTAAACAAGAAATGACGATGGACATGTGTTGGACATGTGATGAGGAGAGATAATAACCGAATAGCAAAGCAGGCCCTCATGTGGGAAACAACAGGCAAGAGGAAAAGCGGTCGACCCAGAGAACCACTGAGAAGAACATTGATCAGAGAGGCAAGAGCAGCAGGAATCGGCTCCCTCAGTAAGATTGAGATGCTTGCACAGAACAGAGACAAATGGCGAGATTTCATGAAAGAGCTTTGCAAGACTGCTAGAAAGAAAATTTCGAGACAGGGAAAGTGTATTTGAATTTTAGTGCTATAGGCCGGCTACAGCTCAAAAGATCGATCGATAGATAGATAGATAGATAGATAGATAGATAGATAGATAGATAGATAGATAGATAGATAGATAGATAGATAGATAGATAGATAGATAGATAGATAGATAGATAGATAGATAGATAGATAGATAGATAGATAGATAGATAGATAGATAGATAGATAGATAGATAGATAGATAGATAGATAGTAGATAGATCGATAGATAGATAGATAGATAGATAGATAGATAGATAGATAGATAGATAGATAGATAGATAGATAGATAGATAGATAGATAGATAGATAGATAGATAGATAGATAGATAGATAGATAGATAGATAGATAGATAGATAGATAGATAGATAGATAGATAGATAGATGATAGATAAATAGATGGATGGATGGATGGATGGATGGATGGATGGATGGATGGATGGATGGATGGATGGATGGATGGAACATTTACATCTTTATTTTTTTACCTTATACAAACTATTTGCACTTTCTTGAAGTATGCTAGAGTGTTTTATACATAGTATGTCTCTAATGAAGGCTCTATTTTATGTTTTATTTTTGTTTTATCTCGTGAAGTTTAGCAAGGTATTTGTAACCACATGAGATATATGCCTCACTCTCAGCTACCCAACCTATCTCCCGGCTGTGGCGAGATGCGCTCGTACCTTCTGATAATGCACTCAGTTAATACACACACACAAACATTATGCCTGTAAATGTGGTTATGGTCATGGTTAAGGAAGGCCCCGGTATCACAGCAAACGAATGAAAATTTATAATTGCTCAACCACCCGGGCCAGTGGAATCATCCGAATCACTAACTCATCTTCCAGACAAAGAAAGGTAGCTTTAGTCCCCATCATAGCAGTCTCAGCACACGCCAAAAGATATAAGGCGAACCCGCACAGAAAGTGAACACAGCCAACTGTTCCTTCTCATACGATATCATCATACATAGTGTCATGATAACGTAGTGACAGACACAAGATAAAATGAATGTGTTAAACTTGTAGAGACTCATGGAAGCATATGTACACAAAATATGGCATCTTTTCCAGAGAAAAACCTCTGCAAACCAGCCTTGCAGTTTTTTTTTTTTTAAGTTAGATCTGCAGCTTTCATCATCATTTTTGCGTGCTGTCGCCTCATCAAAGGTTGACTACCATGGAGCGCCACTCCACTCTTGCTTTGATGGTGCAGATTGTCATAGGTTGACTTGTCCACCTTTTGATGTTACTCGTCCATGTTATTCTTGGTCTGTGTCTGCCTCTTTTACCTTGTATTTTTCCATCCAATGTTATTTTTATTAGGCTGTTGTGTCGTTTAACATGCCCCAAAATTTTCATTTGTCTTGTTCTAATTGTGTTTAGTAGTTCTCTTTTCATTTTTAGTTGTTTTAAAACTTCATCGTTTGTTTTCTTTTCTTTCCATCCAATTCTATCTGTTCTTCTATAAATCCACATTTCAAAGGCTTCAATTTACTGTTCTGTTTTATTCTCTAATGTCCATGTTTTCAGAGTCCAGTACGCAATGAGCTGTCGGTGACTTCCGCATATCTGTATTATGTAGACAAATGGACTTTCCTGTAATAATCTCGGAGTCTGTTTCATAAACGTTACAGAACTTGATGCAGACAGAAAGTTTCTTCCCAGTTACCGCCCTTTTTCTATGAAATAATCAAAGCTCCTTTCCGATTTAAACCACTTTCTTCTTCTACCGAACTGCATTGCTACCAAATAGTCAATCACATGCAGTTACTGCTCAGTTAAGATGAAGAAAAGAACTACAAACCATTGTTTGAAAGCTCAAAAACTGAATAAAAGTTAATGATGGATATAAGCAACTACTCGGAATTTGTTGAAATTTAAGAGATGTTAAGCGCAAATATTTCTAAAATTGAAAATAAATTTATATCTACAGACAGCTGTAGTTTTTGTGTTACCATCTTGATCAAAAGTGTCAGGTTTTAATCTTTTGTTGCGTAATCGACTTCTTAATTTGTGACTCATGGTCCCAGCACACGATATACACAAACATAAAAACAAATTTATCAAATAAATTAATATTTTAAATTAATAACAGAGCTTTAGTACTTTCACTTTTCATATCAACACCTTTCTGAACAAAACGCTTAAAAAAAAAATTAATAAACCTTGTCGTTGTAATAATCCGTCGTGTTTCTTCCCTACAACCTTTAAGACTTTTCTGACATGCCAGGTTGCCCATGCTTAAGTCCTCTGTAGTACACCATTTGAAAATCCCTGTACTATGGTTTAGCTTTTCTAAGCAAATGTCGTCTGGCAGTCGCCACAAAAGCAGGCGTGTTGGGGGCGGCAGTTTAACTGGAATAAAAGCAGCTCCTGAGCAGGATCTTCTGGGAGATCTGTTACTTGCTAGGATTTGAATGTATCACGTGGTACATGTGATATTTTTTTAAATAGTTAAGATAACTATCATATGTAGAAAACTATTATACAATTTTTTTTTTATACAGCACTGAGATTTTGTCTTTCTTTGAGCTCAGTCTACTTTACTCAAGAGATTAGGCGCGGAATCACACACTTTCAACGTTACATGTGAATTGGTAGTACTTGATCAAACACATAAGGTAGGATACAGAACAAAGGTAGGATTAATAGATGTCTCTTCTTTTATTTGTGACACTGATTATGAAATGTACATTACCATTTGTACATTGCCAGCTATACATACATATATTTAACTGGATATGTTAGTTTAGTGGTACCCGCCAGAATACTTCTCTCTCTCTCTCTCTCTCTCTCTCTCTCTCTCTCTCTCTCTCTCTCTCTCTCTCTCTCCTCTCTCTCTCTTTTATCTCAGAGAAACGATTTAATAGTTTTTTTTTTTTTTTTAATTTTAAACTAATTCTTCCGCATCGACGCAAATTAATGTCTTTAAAAAAAACGAACGCTGAGGATGACCACAAGAAAAATTCCTTCAGTTGGTTGTCGGATGGATGTCATTAATAAATGGTGCTACTTTTTGAAATAAATTAATAGTGACATCATATAAGAGTATGGCAACTGGGGCAAAATTTTGCTTATATTCATTTTATTTGCTTTTATTTTTTTTTTTAAATCTTCCTGCCATAATATAATAGTATCTACGGTTTGTAACGACTATACTTTCACTCAACTGTTAAATTTATCAAACAACTTTCTGATTAATCAAAGACTTCTAGTTTTAAGTAAATAATTCTCATGATTTAGTCCAAGATTTCCAGCTGGGCTCTTAGGGACTATTCAACAAACTTTTCATACATTGGCAATTGTTATAGACTATATCAAAGATTAATGGATGCGCTAATACGTGTGTATTAAAGCACTGGCTTAGCGATAAAGTGAGCAGAGGTTCGATTACAAAATCGTAACTTGGCGCTCTCCAGTCCAAATAGCTGAGAGAGGGGATATGTACCTGGCTCAATGAGTTGGAGGAAACCGTGATAGCTCAGAGGCTTAGTGAATGGAAGTACTGAGAACCAGAGGTTAGGTTCGATCCTGATCGACAGCTTCCTGGGTTCTCCCCAGCTTGAGATGGGAAGCGGACGTTTCTGGGACAGAAAGACGATAATACCGACCACATTACACAAACAAATGTCAAACAAATTGGGAACTAACACCATATTTTTTATATGCCACCAGGTGGCGTGACGGGGCTATTTCTTTCGTTCTTTCTTTTTTTCATTCACTTCCTCATGAACCCGTTCGGGTGTCGAGGGAGATATAAAGTTCCGGTTCTCGCAATTTTGGCAGCTTCATTGTCGATTGATGTTGTTATCGCGTTTATTTGATTCTCTGTTCACCTTACTCTGCTTCTGTCTAATGCTCTTCTCCCTTATCCTCTGCTTAGGACTGGTTTAATGTCCACCCTTTCTTTTATAATATTATTTCTGATTCTGTGTTTTCTGATCACTCCAATCGATTGTTTTGGATATCCCATCTCTGTGGTGACAAGCTTTCTTTTATCTCTAACCCTAAGTGACCATGTTAGGCATTAGTAGCAAATTGTGGGAATAAATATACTGTGCATAATATGTTTCTTGCCAGCAATATATATATATATATATATATATATATATATATATATATATATATATATATATATATGTATTGCGTTGTGTTGACATATAAGGGATAGCTGTCTCGATATTTGGTTTGCCTTGTTGCATCATATATCTATTTCTTTATCGATTTTACCATCTTCAGAGAATGTTTTCATATATTTAAAGTTTGCTTGTTTTATAACTGGTGTTCTGTAGCTATGTTTAATGTCTTTATTTGTTTCCATACTGATATGACTTATTTTTTTAGTCCTTATTTTCGTATTATTTATTTTATATTCCTTATCCAAGGAAGACAGATGTTGTTGAAGTTATGTTTCTTTGAAAGCTTTTAGGATTTGATCGTCAGCAAAAAAGTAGTCCATTTATATCTTCACTTTGTGATTTGACATCCTGAAATATTTTGTCAACGTTAGTGATAAAAAAGACAATACGCACCCCTGTATTGCACAATATGTTAATGTGAGTGGTTTTGATGTACTTTTATTCGATCTAATTGCTCATTACTTGGGCACAATAATAACATCGGATGGATGATGCACCACGGAAATAAAAAGTAGAATAGCTCAGGCCAAAATAGCATTTCAGAAAATGAAAAATATCTTATGCAACAAATCTATGTCAATAGAAATGAGAAAGAGAGTTCATCGGTGTTATATAGAACCAATTCTGACCTATGGAAGCGAATCATGGACAGTAGACAAACAAATGAAAAGACGATTAGAGGCCACAGAGATGGGGGGTTTCTCAGAAGAATGTTGAAAGTTCCCTGGACAGCTAAAAAGACCAATGAGGAAGTTCGCAAAGAGGCCAACACAAAAAGGGAGCTCTTAAAAAACATCAGAAAGAAGCAATCAACATTTTTCGGGCACATCATGAGAAGAGGAAAGTTGGAATACTTGGTTACAACTGGCAAAATAAAAGGAAAGAGAGATCGCGGACGACAAATAGAGAAAATACTGGATAGCTTGGTGTCATGGCATGGAAAACAGTCAACAACCGAACTGATACGATGCACTATAGATAGAAGATTGTGGAGGGACATGATCGCCTACGCCAACCGGTATGGTACATGATGAATTGCTCATTTGCAGTTACTATATAAGCTATTGTAACATATAAGATGACCATTTAGTCCGTAATGCACCAATGTTTGCCATAATATACTTCTATCCAATCTATGGAAAGCTTTCTATTGGTCCACGAATGCTATGCCCAGATTCTTGTTATGTGCAATGTTCTTCTCTATAAACTGTCTGCGTGAAAATGCTGCATCTGTGCAGCTTCTATTTTAAATGAATGATGTATCTGAAAGATCCAAGCAAACTAAAGCAGTGAGTAGACTGAAGTGAGAAGGAAGTAAATTTACTGAGTTATTGTTCTTGCATATAAGATCATCGATGGTTAAAAACAAATGTATACATTGATAGACTATTCTGCAAGAAGTTGTGAAAGGAGGGAGGAGAAGGTAAGCAGAGATAGTGATGAGAAGATGACATCAAAGAATGGGCAGACTTCGACTTTGCAGTCCAAAATATTGACAAAAGATAGAGAGAAGTGGAGAAGGTCAATTAAGTCTGTCAATGGTGTCCCAACGATCTCCAGGATGAAGAATAAGAAAATTGAAGGCATGTAAGAATGTATCAATTAAATACAACGTTATGCAACTTATTGGGAATACATTTACGTAAACGTAACACACTTTACATAAAGATGAAACTAATTTCATTTACGTTTCAAAGGCACAATTAATTTGTACTCATAAAGGCTAGACAATATTGTTGGTACTTCTTTAAATTTGACTTTGCTAAGAGGCAAACATACAAAACCTGGCACCTCCTTAATTATTTCAGTTATAGATACGAATTGTTTTAAAGTGGCTCACACTCTGCTCACTTAGGTTTTTGTCAGAGATAATGATAATTCCTCTCCTTGTGCCATGTCCCTGTGCGGTCATCTCCGTGACAGAATCCCTGTTTTTCTTTGTTCCATTGTTGATCTCTTTTCATACCAGATTGCGGAGACCACGACCCCTCTAAAATGTTATCATAAAACATAACACAATCACATTCCAGTTCAGTGAGTTCAATGTCAGAGTACAACTAGCCAACATATTCCACAGTTTGCCGTTATATAGTTCAAATAATTCGGTCCGTCACTAATAAATAGACTTCAATGTCTATGGAGGTCAAACCGTACAACGACATCTTCGATCTTGAAGTTTGCATGAGAACGAGGTAGGCAATTTCTATAATCAGCTCCTTGTTTCCATGATAACTGGAATGCGACTAATAAGATGACGTTATATCCCTTTATTAAAACATATAGAAGTAAAGCCAATAGGAGGCATGCTAATCTTGTACCTACCTAGAATAACTGCGTCGCGTCTTTATTTTTTTTTTTAAATGTGAACAAAACTTAAACTGTTAATAAAAAGATGTTAATTAACAGTGAAATATATATTTTTTAAATAAAATAAAATGTAAAAACACTAAGATATTATGATGTAATTATAATTATGATAATTTAGATTGATAATTGATGGAACTATTTTACGTAGCGTAAATTGTAGTAATCTTTACGTTGCAAATTATCAGGCTAAAGGTCAGATTTTTAAGCTGTCTAGTAATTTCTTGCTGTGTATTTCTCTCACTTATTGTACGTCTATTCACCTGATTGAAACATTTTGTATTCCACTATTTAGAATTAAAAATGTAAGCAATTGCACGACAACTATTATAAATTAGATATTCCTGTGGAAGAACGAGTGGCTGACTACAATTGACCCGTCGTTTTCCAGTCTTGTGCTACAACTCAGTGGTTAGTGAACTGGACTACAAAAGACAAGTGGTGGGGTTCGATCCCAACCGACGGCTTCCGGGTTCATGCAACCTTAAATGGGTACCGGATTTTTTTTTCTTGGAAAGTAAAGCGGCGCGGGCGTAGTACCGACCACATTACCCCGAAAATCATGTGCTGAAGGTCTGTAAAATTTATGGTCACTAACACCATATTCCCTATACGCCATTTGGTGTGACCGCGGCTCTTTGCTTTACATTTTTACTTTCCAGTCTAGTGGATGCCAGCACAACTTCCAAAATAAGATAAAAAATGTGTTGTATTGTTTTAACTGAAGGGGGAAAGAGGCTGGAGGTGTTAAAATTTGTTTAAAAAGTTCGACCTGTATATTTTATTACAACTGTCGAGCATGTGACCTTTATTCCTTATCCTCAGTTATCATAACGGTTGGATTAGGCCGTGTCCATTTTAATACGAATAGAGAAGTTTGTGCATAGGCGATCTTGTCCTCCCACAATTTTCTGACCACGATACATCGTTTCATCAGTTTTTGACAGTTTACTGTGTAAACACACCAAGCTATCTAGTATTTTCTTCCTTTGTCTTTCGCTATGTCTCTTCCCTTGTATTTCCCCAGTTGTAATCAAGTTTCCAACTTTTTTTTCTCATGATACGCCAGAAAAATGTCAGTTGTTATCATCAAATGTTTTTTATGAGTTCTCTTTTTGTGTTGGCCTCTTTGAGAATCTCGCCGTTTGTCTCTTTATTCTTCAGTCTCGACAAATAAACTGGAAGTGGTCAAAGACTCAAGGATTGCTTCTTTCGTCCTGATAAATGAACCAGAACTGACTGAGATCACATTTCACTTGCTCGTAGTATCACTTGAATAAAAAAAAAAACTATCTAGCCAAGCAAAGATGAAGAACAGCACGATACAAAACGTGTCATTATGAAGTTTGATCTGTGGGGCCGAAAGTGATAAGTATAGGTCATTGGATAAACAACAAAACAACTATCCCATGCCCGAATATTGCACTTTTAAGGCAGGCAGGAAAGATGAATAATTGTTTGGAGAATGCAAACAACATATTCCAGTTTATTTTCTTCACAAATCATGACCTAAAAGGAGGTAGTTTTTTATGTTCATCTAACAATCTCTTTGTTCATTTACTTCATTCAACATAATTGTTTTGTATCTTTTAGCAAGTAGTTGGTGGTATTTTCATGTTATTCTGTATAAGCACATATCCGTTGTTTCATGGTCGTTTAGTGCTATCAGTGAACCCCGTGTTTTACGACAAAAGATTCAAATAAAACAACAGAGCCTCGTTTCTGACTTTCATTGTCAAAAACATGTGGCATAAGAAAAGTTTTAATTCTTTGACGACTGTCGAAAGAAGGGGACTAAAGAGATTTGGATTCGTCGCCTGTGCAGTAGAGGGGGGACGCACACGAAGCGACCTTGTCTAAAGAGTTTTCCTACGCATTTTGGGAAATGCTACAACAAGTGGTGGAACGAATAAGTCGAATTCCTGACTGCAATGAAACTTCCACGGAGAGAATGGAATAGAACGTAACTTTAATTCTGTGGAATTCTGCCGTTGTTGAACTGTTCTACATTTCCATCTGAAACAAATTGTGTACCAACATTTTGAGTTATTATTTAGTTTAACTACTGTTTCTCAATATTTCTTGTAATTTTCGTGAATCTTTCTTTCGTTAAGACAACCAAAGTATGTATTTCATTTCCTTGCTGCCTAGATTTAGGTCTTTACTGTCACATTCTTTCTCCGCTTCAAACAAATTCTCTTTCTCACTCGTTTCTATTCATACTACACTATAATCGGATCTCATGTTACTAACATTTCCCCCTACTTACATTTCCTTCATTTCACTAGGTTGATGAACCCAACCACAAATACTACATTAAAACATTAAATGGAAAGATGTGAAACTCGAGATGCAGATGACAAAAAAATGAGCTTAAAATTTATATGAATAAGATCTCCTAGGCTTTGATTGAATAGGAAATGCTAGTCCAAAATATAAGCAAAATAGAACACATATTTGTAGGAGTTTCCTTTCTACAAGGAGCTGCAATCTTGCTGATTAAATTACATATGTAAGTAATATTGGAGCCTTTTATTGTCGAAGGAAGAGAACAACATATCCCACCAAACATAACGTCGAGAACAAAATATTATAAATAAAATGATAGACAAGTAGCTTGTAACCTTATCAAATATGCGACATAACCAGACACTGAATGAATCCATGTATGATTAAATATATGCATTTATCAAAGAGGCTGTCAACTTTGGAGACCAGAAGTTTCTCTTGAAGTGTTGTTGCGAAAGTGATGATGAATATGGAACAGTGTTTATATTTACATGAAAATATAGACAAGCAATCCCTGGGGTTGAGATGCATGAGCAAGGAATTAAACATTGGTAGAGTAGATTTATGTCTTTGACGTTGCAGTATAGAAGAAAATGAATGTAAATTAATACAGAAGTTTTGAAGTGATTTAAAAAAAAAAACCTAAGAGATGGTTTCTTCTTCTACGAAAGCCAGACGTCTGCTTTTCACCACCCGCCATAAGAAGGACATTCAGTAGCTTGCATATCTTGTTCTGTGGTTTACAACAAGCTGCGAAATTTAAGCCGTTTTGGCTCAAGGCATCCGACATCATCACAACAAATTTAGTACTGAATTGTCTCTCCTTATCGGCCCTTAGTCGCTTGACCAGACACTGGTTATTCTGTTAGCAGAGCTACAACGAGCAGGTATAGTAGGATCTTGATCAGCTGGTGTTCTGATACAAGCAGTCAGCTATGAGTCACTGAGCGAATTCAAGCCATGAACTGTTTGACATTGTGGGCTAGACAGCAAAAATAAACATTAGACAAATGATGTACGACCGACCGGCAGCCTATTACAGTCTGGATATTTCCATATCCGCTGTGCTAATCTCTCACAAGGACACCACAAAGTGTACACGCTGATTGTTCCTGCTATCTGCAGATTATGTGTTTTTTCCTGTAAGTCACAAGGAAAGAAAAACACAGAAAGACCAAACCAGAAAATATTTGTCAGCTTAACAGTCTGTTAAAGAAATAGATTATCAGTAGAACTGAAAAGAAACATCTGGGCAGTTGACTTCAGTGGGATGCGATCACCTCATGACATGACACTAGATGATAACAATGTTATATCATTTAATTTCTGAAAAAATGTGCGAAAACATACATTTCATATCAGCGAATCAATTCAGAGGAAGAGGTATGTTTACAACACTCGGAAAAAATGACAAATAATCAACAACAGAAAAAAATATGGACCAAAGCAGGATTGAACCCGTACTCGGTGGCACAGCGCCTTGCCACGAAAAGCCAAACGCTAGGGAACACTGCTACTCAGCTAACTAAAAAATTAGCTATCGTGGACAATGTCTTTTCGCAAAGGTGTTCTCATGACTATAGCATAAGGCTGCGATCATAGCTCGGAAAATATTTTTCCTGTTAAGACAAGTATCTCCCGGATAGTGTAGGGCTGAATACTTGCGTTGCAGACAAACATTTAGGACGAAACAGCACGAATAGTAGTTTCCAGTGGTTAAAACTGGAGACAAATAATAATAAATGAATATTATTATAGAGGGAAACTTCCGAGGCGATAATCAATGAATCAATTCAGAGGAAGAGGTCTGTTTACAGCACTCGGAAAAAATAATAAATAATCAACAACAGAAGAAAATATTGACCAAAGCAGGATCGTTTTTTTTCCGAGCTATGATCGCAGCCTTATGCTATAGTCATGAGAACACCTTCGCGAAAAGACATTGTCCACGATAGCTAATTTTTTAGTTAGCTGAGTGGCAGTGTTCCCTAGCGTTTGGCTTTTCGTGGCAAGGCGCTGTGCCACCGAGTACGGGTGTGATCCTGCTTTGGTCCATATTTTTTTCTGTTGTTGATTATTCGTCATTTTTTCCGAGTGCTGTAAACATACCTCTTCCTCTGAATTGATTCGCTGATTATCGCCTCGGAAGTTTCCCTCTAAAATAATATTCATTTATTATTATTTGTCTCCATTTCATATCTGCCTTTGAAGTGAATATATTTTCCTAAATAAGTGAGTAGAGGTATGGTACTTATATGGCCAACGGTGGCTCAGTGGTTAGTGAACTAGATTACCAAGGGCAAGAGGTTGAGTTCGATCGTGATAGACAGCTTCCAGATTTACGCAGCTTTAAATGGACAACGAATTTTTTTCCGGGAAAGTAAAGCGGCAGGGCGTTATCCCGACCACATTCCATAAAAAATAATATGCCAACAATCTATAAAAATATATTTGCACTATACCATATATCCTATACGCCACGTGGTATGACTGGGTTCTTTACTTTACCTTTTTTTTTATAGCACTAATACACTATTGTTTTCCTTCTAATATAATTGTAATGTCAGTTACTTGAGTTGCATATTAAATAAGGAAAATATGCCATTTCTGGTTTGCTAATAAAGCGATGTAATGAGAAGAAAACATGTGTAATCTATTGTAACAACTGGAAAAATTGAGGGACGAAGAGATAGAGGGAAACAAAGGGAAAAAATACCAGACAGCTTAAGAGAATGGCTTGGTAGAAGGTCAAGAAGGTCTTGCCATTCTTTTAAGATCATTCAATGCCTTCCCCATCATCTTCATCTCTCCTTCTATCTGTCTTCTCCAAGAATTCTTCAATTATTAAATTATAAAAATGTCAATATTCTTAGTTTACTAATTTTCTTCATGTAATTAAACTCTCCCAAGAGGAGACTATGTTTTTCGTATAATCATTACCGCTAGTTCTCAAGTGTCACAGTTCTCTTATTTTGCTTCATCTTTCGTTCTAATGTCCGCCACGACCCTGACTTTGGACTTTGTTATCAGATATTGTCATATATATATTTATATATTATTTTTAAGTTACACATTATTTCAGAATGGTGCATTATTATTGAATTGAACACTTTTGCAAAATGATACATTACCATAGAGTAATGATTACGGAATGGAACACTATTACAAAAAACAAATACAGAATAGCGATCTATTACAATACTATACCTCATTACAAAATATAACAGAATTACACATCAGTACAGAGTGCCACTTTATTGAAGATTTGTACATTAATACGGACACATTACTTCACAATGGGACATAATAGCAAAATAGTTAACTTTTGCAGAAAATGACTTTACTCAACAATGGCACATTATGAAAAAAGTACACATTATTGCATAATGATAATCTATTAAGTAAATTCACCTTATGACAAGAAAGACGCATTATTACAGATTGGCACATTATTACTGATTGGCACATTATTGCAAAATTGCACATTATATTATATAACAGATGGCGCATTATTGCAGAATGACACTTTCTTACAGAATAGTACGTTTTGTAGAATAACACTTTATTACTTATACTTCATTGCATAATTGTACATTACTGCATAATAACACATTTTTACAGAATAACACAAAAGTTCACATTATTGCATGGGGCAAGTTATTGCTTATGGCAAGTTATTGCATATGGCAAGTTATTGCATGTAGCAAGTTATTGCATATGATAAGTTATTGCATATGGCAAGTTATTGCTTATGGCAAGTTATTGCATATGACAAGTTATTGCATATGACAAGTTATTGCTTATGGCAAGTTATTGCATATGACAAGTTATTGCATATGGCAAGTTATTGCTTATGGCAAGTTATTGCTTATGGCACATTAATAAAAATAAATTAATCTGAAAATAGAGGAACGGTACTAATTTGACGGGCAGCTCGAAGAGTTGAACAGATGTATATGAGACAGAAGCGTCAGTAAGCACCTAGACTGAAAGCGGTGAGCGACTCAAAGCTGATTGACTGCATCGGGATCATCGAATGACAGTTAAGATCCTAATCTATAGCGTCCTCGGTTGCTATGGAAGCAGATTGTCTATTCTGACCAGGCGGGAGGGAATAAAAGAGGAAAGCAACCCACTGCTCCAAAATGCCGTGCTGAAGTCGGATGTGTCGAGGTGATAGGCGATGCCATCTTAGCTTACTGTAAAACACCCGCACAATGCATCTATATCCATGTTATGTTCTTTTAAGAGTGTACACTGAAGAGACGTGGTACTCGGATACAAACTGAAGAAGAAGACATCGTTGGTAGTCAGTCACAAATAGGGAAAGACAATATATAAAACATTCATTTTAATCCTCTAATTATCTGACTGATCACTTATTTGTTAATTGTGTTTTGTCATATATTTTTCTGTATTAATTTTTTAATACTTAAGTCATATGTAAATAAAAATTTTGGAAACTAAGAGTTAAACTTACATTGATTGTTTTTTAGTGCAATCTCCTGAACAGCATCAGCAACGCAGGCACCTACAGGCTATTTTCAATAAAACTATTGTGACAAGAGTCTGCTATTAACTCTTTAGTACTGGACCACTGGTAATCAAAGCTTCTATTTGCTATTGTCGATGTGCCCAAAATCAAAATGCTGACTTTCTCTCGGATGATAATTCACATTCTGGTGGTGGTGATTTTATTGAACTTTGCTCTGCCTTCAGCCTTGTCTATGAGTTTACCAAAAACAGGAGAAAGTAAGTAAATTATTGTTTCTTGTCTATATGTATTTGTCGGTAAGTACTAGATTATTATTATTATTATTATTATTATTTCAGTTGAATTATTAAAATTAATGAGGCAACTAATGCCAGTCGTAGACACTAGATGCAAGAAAAATAAGAAATATAATCTCTACTGAGATGAAATGTGTTAGACGAATGACAGGAAATAGCCGGAGAAATAAGATCAGCAATGAAGGACTGAGAAAAAATCTAGGAATAATCCTCGTCATAAAATATATAAAGCAACAACAGATAAAATGGTCTGGCCACGTGACAAGGCAGAAAGATCACAACACAACACTTCAGCCTTCAATAAACGTTGCGAGAACACCAGACCCAAGGGCCGACCACAAAAAAAAGATGTATTGTCGGAATATTAGAAACTCTATGAAATATAACAGCAGCAGAGCCGAACTGAAGAGCAAAAGTTCACAAATTATATCTCCCCACAATGCTGAAAAGCAAATGAGGAAAGAAAGAAGAAGGATAATGGGTTATTAATAAAACGGGTAAACAAATTCAGTTACTTAAGAACTGATGGTAGATGTACAATAGAGAGAATGTGCAGAATAGCACAGGAAAATGTAACATCTTTAAGAGTGAAAAAACGTATTATGCATCTCGTCTTTGATTCTTTAATTTTTCTAGTCACACTATATTTCCTTCACTCCCTTCTCATAACAAGGCCAGCAACAACACAAAATCTTGATTGTTTCCCCTGAACATGGGAAAAACAAGTTTTCCTTTTCCTTTGGTCTCAAATAAAGCATAATTACCACTTTCTTTAGCTGTCTTTGATACTCTCAATATCCTTCTTTAGTGTTTAGTTCGGACTGGCGTCACTACAGTCGGGGAATTCCCATATCCGCTCTCCGATCTGTTTCAGCAACCATCGAAGTCTACGGTTTGTTCCTGTCACGCATTGATTGACCATTTCGCGTTCTTTACGGCTCATGATGCTTATTGGTTATTGGTTATGGAAGGCCTCGGCATCACAGCAAACGAATTAAAATCCATAATTGCTCAACCGCCCGTGCCAGTGGAATCATCCGAATTACCAACTCATCTCCCAAACAAAGAAAGGTAACTGTAGTTCCCATCGTAGCAGTCTCAGCACACGCCAAAAGACATAAGGCGAAACCGCGCAGAAAGTGAACACAGCCAACTGTTCCCTGTCATACGATATCATCATTCATCGTAAACAAGCGGGATATCGAAGCAGGATCAAAACGGATGAGACACACAGCTCACGGTGTGCACAGAGCACTTAACTCAGTAGCTCCTGCAACAAGCCGGACTTGAAATATGAGAAAACTGCAAGAAGGAACACTTTTCAGACATAGCCTTCAATGGTTCCTGCCGCCTATCCACCATATACCATGGGAGTTCACGTCCTCCCGAAAATGATGATCGTCGTAGCACTTGATGATGTTAGGCCGTCATTGATGACTCCAATTCCAAACATATAGACACACAGTGGTGGTAATTTGTCATTTCCAATCCAACAGAAGCCACATGACCTGTAGTTAGTAAAACCACAAAGAGAATATGATTTTGTGACCTTCACTGATGATGCTTGTCCTGGTTTAACCCTTTGTGTCTCCGTGTTCCACAATTCTCTTGACATGTGAGTTCTTCCTTAACTTCCCTGTCGCCATCTTGTGAAAGATATTCTTTTAAAGTCCTCGTAATGTCATACACGTTTATTGTTAATGTTTCTTGGCAATGACAGACCATGCCACCTGTCCACTATTTCATTGCCACGAACTCCCGCATGACCAGGGCTTTATATCCAGGTCAGGCTGCTAGCATGTGACATGTCCAGTAGGTGCACCTACTTCCTGCTTAGTGTGTTCATGTCATCCTTCTGTAGTACCACGTTTCTGTGGTCTTAAACAATTCTCTTGTCTGTTGTCCAGGATTCACATCAATATGTCAAGACAGGCGCCACATAACAGTGAACAGAGTTTTTAAAAAATGTCATTGACAAAAATAAGTTACATATCTTCTTTCTTATTTGGGATGTAACCTTTATCTCAGCTGTTCTACACATTTTACATCTGTTGTACACACAGCCTCCCATCTAAAGATGACACCGTTCCGAGGTGTTTGTGTTCATTGACTTGTCGTAACACTGTCCAATTTGCTTTAATTGTTAATTTAGGATATGCTTTTTGTTCCTTTGTTGCAATCATCACTTGTGTCTTTCAGCTCTTCACGTTAAGAGCTTTATTTTTATCTATTTTTTTTTTACTTTCAATCGTCCTAATGTTCATCATTTTCAGTAGATAATTTTCATACGCTGTAATTTGGAACTGTTACTATGTCATACCATCCCATAAAACGAGAAAGTCGTAACATAAAGCCCTGGTGTACTTACATATATCCAATGCATATGATGTTTAACATATGGAAAGTAACAACAGACAGCAAGGGAGATGTAATGTTGAGTGGCCGTAAACATTCGAAAAGTTTATAAAGATGCGCTCCATGCCCTTCCGACAGAAAAAAAATTATATATATAGAGAGAGAGAGAAAGGAAGAAGCAAATGCGGTATATTATTAATATTATATATAATAGAATTTCGGAAGGAAAGATATTACTTAAGAAAGAAAGAATAAGCGAAAAAAAGCATAGACAGGTAAGAAAATACATTTAAAGCGGAAAGAAGCAAGAAAATCAGGTACGTTTGGGAATAAAACAAAAGATGAAACAAAATAAATCAATTATATCCATTGTCACAACTTATATACAGGCCTTGTATAGGATGTTCTAACACTTTATTCACATGAAAACAGCTTGCAGAAAAGACAAGAACACAATCAAAATATGTACATAACTTTCATTGAACAGGAAAAAGCATTCAACCGAGTGAGCAGAGAAAAACTGTGGGAGATACTAACAACATACAGAGTAAGTCAACATCTAACCAACCTAATTAAAAGTCTCTACATCAACAGCAGTTGCACAGTCAGAACGGCAGCGGGGTTACACAGACCTTTTCGAAGTTATATTAGGAGTAAGACAGTGTTGCGTACTATCCCTCTACTGTTTATTACATACATGCAAGTGCATATATATATATGCAAGTTAGTCAACCCACCAGAGACAGAGGAGGTCAACGAGCTTCTATTTGCAGACAAGCAGGTACTAATACATGGAAAAATAGAAGACCTACATGAACACTTAAATAGACTCAACAGCGCAGGCACAAAATATAACATGTAAATCAACAAAACATAAGTCATGAATAAAACACAAGAGAAACAGAACATCAACATAACTATAGACGAGGCACAACTAATTCAAGTAGAGGAATTTAAATATCTCGGAAGTCTGGTGACAAACGACAATTCACAAACAGCAGAAAAAATATTAACTATACAACAAAGCATGTCAAATCATTGGACAGCTTTCACCACTACTGTCCAACCAGGAAATAACTTCTAGAGGCATAACTGGCACTCTACAATACAATCTTCGTCCCAACGTTGTGCTACCTATGGACACTGGACCTAACATGCAAGAACAATAAGAAAAATAACATGTACAGAGATGAAATGTTTTAGGCGAATGACAGGAAACAGTCTGAGAGATAAGATCAGAAATGAAGAACTGAGAAAAAAGCTAGGAATAACCCCTGCCGAAGAATATATATAGAAACAACAGATAAAATTGTTTGGCCACGCGACAAGGCAGACAGATCAAAACACAACACAACGAGCCTTCAATAAACATTGAAAGAACACCAGATCCAAGGGCCGATCACTAAAAAGATGTAGTGACGGAATATTAGAAACACTATGAAACATAACAGCAGCAGAGGCAAACAAAAGAGCAAAAGACTGCAAATTATATCTCCCCTCAACGCTGAAAGGTAAATAAAGAAGGGAAGAAGAAGAAGGAACCATTCTTTATACAAATTATTTAAAAATTCCCATTACCTATTAATAGTAATATAATTAAATGTTTCTATATTACATTAACAACGGGTTGAAATAAACGATCTAGGAAAAAAATAGAGCAGATGCCTCAAATATCACAGACACCGCTGCGTTATATTTTGATATCAGATTAATCTTCTGTGCGCTCCAGTGACAACTCAGGTGAGTAAATCGATCCTAAAGTTTGTGGTCTTTCATCTCGTTTTGACAAGCGCTGACACGTAGCTTTGTTGACAACAGTGATTAATTTGACACTACCTTGACCCGAAGCAGTTAAAACTGGATGAGATTATATTTTAGATATGAATCTTTGGAATAACGGGGAATAGAATATTGTCATATTTGTATTCTTCTTCTACATTTTTAGCTCCCAGTGGAGCATAGGTCTTCAACAAACACTTTCCAAGTCGTTCTGTTTTTTGCCATTCTTTTAAGATCATTCCATGTCTTCCCCATCGTCTTCATCTCTGCTTCTATCTGTCTTCTCCAAGAATTCCTTGGTCTTCCTCTTTGTCTTTTCCCCTGGGGATTCCAAAAATGGCCTGTTGTGTAATACTCTCAGTTGGCTTCCGTAGTGTGTGTCCTATCCAGCACCATCGTCTTCGCTGTATCTCTTTATCCACTGGTGTTTGACTGGTACATTTCCATAATTCTATGTTAGTGATTTTGTCCTTTCATTTCCATCCTTTTATTCTGCGTAAGCATCCATTAATGAAAGTCTGTATCTTCGTGATTGTCATTTTTGTTGTTCTCCATGTTTCACAGCCATATAATAGGACCGCCTTAACATTTGAGTTGAAAATTGTTATTTTTATATTTCATATTTGTATTGTTCTACTAATATTGCTCTTCTTTTTGTTTATAGAACAATCACCAATCTACTCCGTCAGTGTCATTTAGTAATTGCATACACTTCATGATTACAGGGTGAGACCGTATCACCATTGCGCGAACTTGGTAGCACAAAGAAGTGTCCTGGGGATAAGTGTAAGAAAGAGGGATGATATCTTTTTGTTTGTATTTTTTCAAAGAAATTCCTCTTTTTTAAAAATTTATGTGTAAACATTCACAGAAGTAAAACTTTATCATCATCATCATCATCATCATCAAATACCATGCCTGTCGATGCTGGAGATCATGTCTCTCCACATCTCTCAGTCTCGACAGTTATTTATAATTTCTGTTGTTGACCTTCTGCCCAGCCATGCTCTTAAGTTGTCTAAAGCTGTTATAGAACCTGCAGGAACTTTATAGCTGACGAAATAAGGAACTCATCCCCCCTGCCGACCTTATCTTTCATTTCCAACTATCTTTCTGTCCTCAACAAACGAACATCGACACAGTTCACAAAGTACATAACACTCACAAAAGTCAATGGTGTAAATATCAGAAAGTTGATGAATATTTCCAAAGTGATAGAAATTTGATTGTTATAAATTTAGCCCCGGCGGTGACTCGCAGTCTGCAAGTTACGGATTAAGTGATAAATGTTCTTTTACGTGCGTATTTTGAACATGCAATCTGGGTGCATCTTCCGGCTCCTATAGGATTCAGCAATTATATCTCGCAATTGTTTTATTTTTTACTTGGGCAAAAACACTAATCTCAATGCTACAGCAGCCCCCAATCGTTGTCAAGTGTGGCAATTATGTTTACTGTTCAAAATGTGCTCGGTGACGTCATATAATTATAACGAATATAGTTACTTTAAGTATGTGCGTGCGTGAGTGTGTATGTGTCACCTACTTTTGAGAATAGTACCCTTGCAACAAAACGAAATGTATTCTCTCTACATAGCGAGCATCGTTTACTTCGAACATAACTTCAAACAATACCAGACTTGTTAAGTTAGAAAGGAATCACAAAACCTTTGTTAACTTGTTCACTTAATTGGCACTTTTAGCCTCTATCCGTATAGAACTTAATGAGTTTCAGTGTCGGAGTGGTTGTAAGCTCAAATCATCATCATCAAGTACCGGGCCTGCTGGCGTAGGTGATCATGTCTCTCCACAATTTTCGATCTCGACAGTTATTTATCATTTCTGTTGTTGACCTTCTGCCAAGCCATTCTCTCAAGCTGTCTGGTATTTTTTCTCTTTGCTTTCCTCTATCTCTTCGTCCCTCATTTTTCCCCAGTTGTTACAATATAGTCCAGTTGTTCTCTTCTCATTACATGGCAAAAAATGAACACAAATATCAAATATATAAAATAATTAATTACTAGGCGAGACCGCTAGCACAGCTGCGGAGAACATGCAAAATAAACACAAATCCTAAAATAACAATATTTAAACTCGAAAGTCAAACATTTATCTGAAAATTGTCGGAAAAAAATTGTAAGTAGTTAGTGTGTTCGATTCATAATCAAAAGGGTCCAATTTCGATTTCTACAAGCAGCGGATTTGTTCGTACCGACAAGGTTTGGCGGTTCACTCAGCCCCTAAAAATGAGTATCAGAGATTTCTCTGATAATAAAGGCCCCCTGGCGTATGAGACTGATCACATCATCCAAAAATGTGCCGTGGTTATGGGAAACAATGGTCACTAACACATTCCTCATACTGCTAGCAAGACGTGGAGGTAACATTTACTTTTATATAGATTTTAGTGTGCACATAGGAAACATAACTTTTGATTCAGGCTTTTCAAGTCGATATTTTCTTTTCCCAACAACCATCATTTTTTGGCCATGTAATGAGAAGAGAACAGCTGGAATATATTGTAAGAATTGGAAAAATTGAGGGACGAAGAGATAGAGGGAAGCAAAGAGAAAAAATAACAGACAGCTTAAGAGAATGGCTTGGCAGAAGGTCAACAACAGAAATGATAAATAGCTGCCGAGATCGAAAGCTGCGGAGAGATATGATCACCTACGCCAGCAGGCCTGATACTTGATAATGATGATGATTTTCTTTTCCCAATTCAAACTGTAAATGGTTACCAGGTATTTGTTAAATTCTTCTTTACTTTTTTTATTTGTAAATCAATGTACAGGAAACAGACAGTTTGCTGTCTTTTGCTCAATACTTTAGTGGCCTCTGCTTTGCTGTCACTTTTTCGTGTATCTAGAACTCTATGTTGATACATTTTACGAAACGCAACCTACCCAGATGTGAACACACACAAAAACTAAGAAAACAACAGACTGAGAGTGTGTCTTCAAAAAAGATAGATGGAGTGCTAATAATTCAAGAAAATCACTGGAGGCTGTAGAATATGGTTTTACAGAAGAATGTTGAGAATACCACGAAGAGCTAAGAAGAGTAATGAAAACGTTCTGAAAGAGACAAAAGCAAAAAGAGAGCTAATTTCCAAAATTAGGAAGAAACAATCATCATTTTTGGGCATGTAATGAGAAGAGAACAACTGGAATATATTGTAACAACTGGGAAAATTGAGGGACGAAGAGATAGAGGGAAGCAAAGAGAAAATATACCAGACAACTTAAGAGAATGGCTTGGCAGAAGGTCAACAACAGAAATGATAAATAACTGTCGAGATCGAAAGTTGTGGAGAGACATGATCACCTACTCCAGGAGGCCCGGTACTTGATGATGATGATAATGATGAGGTTGCGTTTCGCAGTTTAATTCATATCATGGCTAGAACTCTATGTGCCCTCGCATCAAACATTTTTGTACACGTGGAAAAAAACACGTTTCACTGAATATAATAATTAATTTACAGTATCTATAATACAAGGTAATACATAGGTCTACTTTTAAAAAAATAGTCAATCTAACTAGGAAAAAATATACCTTTTAATCTTTGTCAAGACCCAGACAATCAATCATCTCCTGAGGTTAATGAGGAGTCACTTGAAACCTTTTCTAAATCTGAATCTGATCTCTCATACAACAAATTGTCCTCTGTATCATTCAGTCAGTGCATTATTAATACAACATATATAGAAAAATCAATAGTTGCAGCAATTGTTTCACTTCAGGACAGCAGGATACAACATGTACTTGAGCATACTCAATCATAGCTTGTATGGTATGTTATAACATTATTTAACATTGTTTCTGAACCGTAACTTGTCAAACAAATTTAAGAAAATTCAACAACAAAAATGTAACACATCTCGTTCAACAACAGAAATGTAACACATTTCGTTCAACAACAGAAATGTAACACATCTCATTCAACAACAGAAATGTAACACATCTCATTCAACAACAGAAATGTAACACATCTCGTTCAACAACAGAAATGTAACACATCTCATTCAACAACAGAAATGTAACACATCTTGTTCAACATCAGAAATGTAACACATCTCATTCAACATCAGAAATGTAACATATCTCATTCAACAACAGAAATGTAACACATCTCGTTCAACAACAGAAATGTAACACATCTCATTCAATAACAGAAATGTAACACATCTCGTTCTACAACAGAAATGTAACACATCTCGTTCAACAACAGAAATGTAACACATCTCATTCAACAACAGAAATGTAACACATCTTGTTCAACAACAGAAATGTAACACATCTTGTTCAACAACAGAAATGTAACACATCTCATTCAACAACAGAAATGTAACACATCTTGTTCAACAACAGAAATGTAACACATCTCATTCAACAACAGAAATGTAACACATCTTGTTCAACAACAGAAATGTAACACACCTCGTTCAACAACAGAAATGTAACACATCTCGTTCAACAACAGAAATGTAACACATCTCATTCAACAACCAAAATGTAACACATCTCATTCAACAACAGAAATGTAACACATCTAATTCAACAACAGAAATGTAACACATCTCATTCAACAACAGAAATGTAACACATCTCATTCAACAACAGAAATGTAACACATCTCAATCAACATCATCATTTAACACTTACAAATTGTTCAAAACAATGAGAAAGTTTAAACAAACTCGTCTGTGATAGTCGATGATAGCGCATGCTCAAATGGATGCCGATGCACATCGATACTCTGACATTTCCAGAAATAAAAGTCATCGAAAGCTAAGCATCAGCTTATAAGATGCACCCTGTTTATGAGACATATTTTCAAAGGAAAAAAAAACCCTATGCGCCCTATGTTCGCCCTATGCGCCGGCAAATAAGAGCACTTAAATTCCTCTATCTCATATCTTTGTGTGTGCATGTCTGTGTTAGTCACATCTCATATCTTTGTGTGTGCATGTCTGTGTTAGTCACATCTCATATCTTTGTGTGTGCATGTCTGTGTTAGTTACATCTCATATCTTTGTGTGTGCATGTCTATGCTAGTCACATCTCATATCTTTGTGTGTGCATGTCTGTGTTAGTCACATCTCATATCTTTGTTTGTGCATGTCTGTGTTAGTCACATCTCATATCTTTGTGTGTGCATGTCTGTGTTAGTCACCTCTAGTGACTCGGGCAGATGGTGCTCGTAAACCTGGGAGGGCCGACCATCTAAGGGCAGAATCCCCCTACAGAAAAGATCATCTGCTGCCTTGCAGGAAGATTGGGGACAATCAAAGGCTAAGGATAGCAAACCTGAATAAAACGCTGGCTGAAAACGGATGCACTGGGCCACTGGTGCAGAACACAGTGCAACGTTTTAACGGGTGTTCAATCAGAGTGGATCTGGCAGACTCTAATTGTGATGTTCTGTCTGTGGGGGCGATCAACACACTTAACCTGATAGCTGACTTCATGTGAGAGTCTGGAATGCTACTCTGATTGAGTCCTGATCGCAGAGAGAGATATATAAAGGCAAAGGTTAAGTACGAGACTTGAATCAGCGTCTTAGCACGGAAGTTTTCACCCATATGTGCTCGGCCGCCAATCCAGAAGTATTCGGAGACTTCTGGATAGTGTCGCTTCAAGCATCGAAACTCACGATGCGAGACGGCATTCCTCGCATTCACAGAGTAATACTCTGGCACTCATTTTTGCCAGTGGCTGGGTCGATCAGGGGGGTATTTTTTTCCCAGCCACGAGTACAACTCACACTGCTTCCATAACTATAAAAAACCCCACTTATTTCTGCTCCTTCACCCATATAAAATAGACATAAAATGGTATTGAGCATGGCTCAAACTAACAGAGATTGAACAGCTAAACTAACACATATTGAGCAGCTAAATTAACAAGTATTGAGCAGCTAAACTAACAAGTATTGAGCAGTTAAATTAACAAGCATTGAGCAGCTAAACTAACACGTATTGAACAGCTAAACTAACAAGTATTGAGCTGCTAAACTAACAAGTATTGAGCAGCTAAACTAACAAGTATTGAGCAGCAAAACTAACAAGTATTAAGCTGCTAAACTAACTGAGATTGAACAGCTAAAGTAACACGTATTGAGCAGCTAAACTAACAAATATTAAGCAGGTAAATTAACATGTATTGTGTAGCTAGACCAACAAGTATTAACCAGCTAAACTAACAAGTATTAAACAGCTAAACTAACAAGTATTGAGCAGTAAGAATAACAAGTATTAAGCAGCCAAACTAGCAAGTATTAAGCAGCCAAACTAACAAGTATTGAGCAGCTAAACTAACAAGTATTGAGGAGCTAAACTTATGGATATTGCGAAGCTAAACTTACAGGCATTGAGCAGCTAAACTAACATGTATTCTGCAGCTAAACTAACAAGTATTGAGCAGCTAAACTAACAGGCATTGTGCAGCTAGACTAACAGGTATTGACCAGCTAAACCAACAGGTATTGTGCAGCTAGATTAACAAGTATTGACCAGCTAAACTAACAAGTATTGAGCAGCTAAACTAACATGTATTCTGCAGCTAAACTAACAAGTATTGACCAGCTAAACCAACAGGTATTAAGTAGCTGAACTAACAAGTATTGAGCAGCTAAACTAGCAAGTATTAAGCAGCTGAACTAACAAGTATTGAGCGGCTAAACTAACAAGTATTGAGCGGCTAAACTAACAAGTATTGAGCAGCTAATCTAGCAGGTATTGAGCAGATAAACTAACAGAAAGACAAGACAAATTACAATGGTTCTGCAGTTTCTTGCAATTGTGATTTCTTTGTACTTAGAAAGTGATTGATTATTAGTTAATTTTATCAATAGAACAATAATTTGTCACTTTAATTAACAAAAACAAATGCCATTTTTAAATGTAGTATTAAAAGTATAGAATTATCCTTCCATCTATCCGAAGTAAAAGTAAAGAGCCGCGTCACGCCAGGTGGCGTATAGGGAATATGGTGTTAGTGACCATATATTTTACAGACCTTCGGCACATGATTTTTGGAGTAATGTGGTCGGTATTACGCCCGTGCCGCTTTACTTTCCCAGAAAAAAATCCGGTACCTATTAAATGCTGGGTGAAACCCGGAAGCCGTCGGTTGGGATCGAACCCTACCTCTTGTCCTTTGTAGTCCAGTTCACTAACCACTGAGCTATCGCACCTCCCATCTACCCGAAGTACTCTATTCGAATTGAGCGATTTTACACGTTTTTTTTTCTTTCTTAATTATATATATTTAACAGTATTAACAGTAATCAAAATATAAAGTAACACATAGGTATGCTTTCAAATTATATTTTAATTATACCTGGTATAGTGGTAAATAAAAGCTAGTGTTTAGATCAATCAGTGAGGAACTTTCAAACAAGATTATGTACTAACTTAAGCACAGCAGTAAAGTAAACACAGCAGATTAAAATTTAAATTTTAAAAAGTCTATCTAACCAAATGACACACAAATGTTTCGTGCTCTATCTACTCCAATAAAACTTTATCATCATCATCATCGAGTGCCATTTCCGCATCGAAGGTTGGCTACCATGGAGTGCCATTCTGCTCTGTCTCTTGCTTTGGTGGTGCCGGTTGTCATAGGCTGGTTTGTCCATCTTTTGATGTTACTCGTCCATGTTAGTCTTGATCTGCCTCTGCCTCTTTAACCATGTATTTTCCCCTCCAGGATTACTTTTTGTAAGCTGTTGTGTCTTTTAACATGGCCCAAAAATCACATTTGTCTTGGTTGAATTGTGCTTAGTAGTTCTCTTTTTCATTTTTAGTTTTAAGACTTCATCGTTTGTTTTCTTTTCCTTCCATTCAACTTTACCTATTCTTCTATAAATCCACATTTCAAAGGCTTCAATTCTCTGTTCTGTTTTCTTGTCTAATGTCCATGTTTCTGCACCAAATAGGAATGTTGAGAAGACATAACATTTTGATATTCTTAGTTTTAGCTCTGGTGTTAATTGTTTTGATGTTAGTATGTTCTACATGACAATAGAATTAACAATAACAAATACTTTTTGCAATTCCTATTCTTTTGTTTAATAAATAAAACGTTATGGTCAATATAAAACGTGTAATGAAGGAAGGGAGATTTGAATGACGAGCAAAATCAGAGATACTACTTGTATTTAGTATCTGTCTTTGTATTAGTTTTTCTTATCTTGTATCACATGAAACCCTTTGCTGAAGCATCTTAGTTTTTCTCGTCTCTCTCTCTCTATACATTTAACAGCTTAATATCATTTTATTTTTTTTTTATGTTTGTTTTTTATGTTTATTTTTTTATGTTTGTTTTTTTATGTTTATTTTTTATGTTTATTATTTATTTTTTTTATGTTTATTTTTTATGTTTGTTTTTATTATGTTTATTTTTTATGTTTATTTTTTATGTTTATTTTTTATGTTTATTTTTTATGTTTATTTGTTATGTTTGTTTTTATTACGTTTATTTTTTTATGTTTATTTTTTATGTTTATTTTTTTAATATTTCTTTTTTATGTTTTTTTTATGTTTATTTTTTATGTTTATTTTTTATATATTTGTTTTTTATGTTTATTTTTTAAATATTTGTTTTTTTATGTTTATTTTTTTAATATTTGCTTTTTTATGTTTATTTTTTTATGTTTATTTTTTTATGTTTATTTTTTATGTTTATTTTTTTAATATTTGTTTTTTATGTTTATTTTATATATATTTGTTTTTTATGTTTATTTTTTAAATATTTGTTTTTTTATGTTTATTTTTTTAATATTTGCTTTTTTATGTTTATTTTTTTATGTTTATTTTTCATGTTTATTTTCCTTGTTGTGTTTTTAGCCGCAACTGCGTCCCCGCGTGATACATAATACATTAATAATTGTAATAAATATGCTTATCTCCCTACAGACAGTCTAGTCTAGCAAAACAATTATTTGTGCTCGACTAAACATAAGAAACGTCTACAGGCTATTGCATCAATAAGAACCAGATCAGCTTATCTAATTCAGTCTTTCTCTAATGTTTTAATATGAAGGAAGTATTGAAATAAGTTTCAGTCTCACAGGACTCCTAGCATGCTATCTATACATCACGTCTATTTGTGCGATTAATGAGTTCTAGATATATATACACATTTATTTTCAAAAGGGGCTGAAGATTTCTAGCAAACTATACTACTTGTTTACTGCTCACAATGCGAGCGCAAGTTAAGAAACAAAAGACAATGTTTTAAACTATATTTTTTGTTTGTCTGATGCCTCATTTATCACATTTAAATAAATTACATTTTGATAAACTGGCACGATCCTTTGTGTTGTGGACAGATGTAGTCGCTACTTGCTGCTTGCTACCAACTCTACCGCATCACTGCATTCATTTGCCCGTTCCCCAAAACGTAGATCCTGTTCGCAGGACTGTCTGCATCATGAGAGAATTAGAATCAGAAACATTATGACAAATCAATTATTAACATAACTGGATGCATTATTCCAAGACAACATACAAGGACAGAAAATGTATATTCAAAATATATGTTCCGTGTGGCGATTAGAGATTTACGATGATGATTAGATGTAATGTAATAACAAAATAGAGTCGTCATAAGCAAACACATATACAACAGTCTAATTAAATAGATATTCACTTCTTTTTTTCATCTTTTACCGCTTCGGGAGTCGAGGAAGATACAGAGTTATGGTTCTTGCTCTTGCCTCGTTCTTTGACACTTGATACTGTTGTATCTATGTTAAATCTATGTTAAATCTATGTTAAATTTATGTTAAATTTATGTTAAATCTATGTCAATAGAAGTGAGAAAGAGAATTCTTCCGTGGTATATAGAGCCAATTCTGACCTATAAAAGTGAGTCACGGACAGTAAACAAACAAATTAAAAAAAAAACTATTAGAGGCCACAGAAATGGTATTTCTCAGAGGAATGTTGAAAGTTCCTGAGACAGCTAAACAGACTAACGAGGAAATTCTCAAAGAGACAAACACGAAAAGAGAGCTCATAGGAAACATCAGAAAGAAACAATCAACATTTTTCGGGCACATCGTGAGAAGAGCAAAGTTGGAATACTTGGCTACAATTGGCAAAATACAGGGAAAGAAAGATCGCCGACGACAAAGAGAGCAAATACTAGATAGCGTGGTATCATTGCATGGAAAACAGTCAACAACGAATTTGAAACGATGCAGTGTGGATAGAAGATTGTGGAAGGACATGATCGCATATGCCAACTGGTATGGCACATGACGACGATGAATGCTGTATAGTTTCTCAAATGTCACCTAAACGACGTCTACGTTTAATCTCGAACTCTATGTCCAGCTTCTGGTTTTGTGTATGTCTTGTATGATATGAACATTCTCTACAGTTGAGCAACCATTTAATTTGTTTTATTTTAAAGTAATTCAGAACTAATTCTCTCTCTCTCTCTCTCTCTCTCTCTCTCTCTCTCTCTCTCTCTCTCTCTCTGCGATCAGGACTCAATCAGAGTAGGATTCCAGACTCTCACATGAAGTCAGCTGTCAGGTTAAGTGTGCTGATCACCTCCACAGACAGAACAACAAATTTAAAGTCTGCCAGATCCACTCTGATTGAACACCCGTTAAAACGTTGCACTGTGTTCTGCGCCAGTGGCCCAGTGCATCCGATTTCAGCCTGCATTTTATTCAGGTTTGCTTTCCTTAGCCTTTGATTGTCCCCAATATTCTTGCAAGGCAGCAGATTGTCTTTTCTGTAGGGGGATTCTGCCATTAGATGGTCTGCCTTCCCAGGTTTACGAGTCACCATCTGCCCGAGTCACCAGAGGTGACTAACACAGACATGCACACACAAAGATATGAGATATGACTAACACAGAGATGTACATACCCATACAAGACATGACTAACACCGACACACATCAAGATATGTGAAGAACTAATTCTAAAGCAACGCTTTCTTTTATAACTTCTTCTCTTGTATTATAAGGCTCTGACTGAAGTTCAGTAGAAATCTAATAATGTAACCGCCTTGCACCAGATTGTTTTTGTCATACTGATGAAGGCCTCTGAACGGAACGTTTATAATTTTGTACAGTCTTATTTTAAGTAAAGCTGTTATGTAATATTATATATTTATTTTACCACGCGTCGTTCAGCTTTATATCGGACTTCATTTTATGTTTTTTGTGCGCATATCTCTATCTCTTATAGTTTTTTTTTTCCCATTCTGTCTCTCCTAACCATTTCTATGGATTTCCTCAAACGTCCCATTTCTGTAGTAACTACGCTTATTTATCATCATTGATACTTTCAAGAATCATAACAGACACATTTGTCTTCTAATAAACATTACCAAAAAATAAAAGAAAGGCATTGAACTTTTTCTAAATCTTCATCAGCGTTTGTCCGACTACTATTCTTCCTTCATTGCCCGCCAGTAATAAATGACGCTATGTGGGTGTAGGTGCCTTGAGTTGTCGTTTACAACAAGCTGCAATGTCTGCCGCTATGGCCCAACACATCCGACAACACTAAGACATTACTTTGGTTACCTTCACTTTTTAATCCTTACTTCCTTGGCCAGACTGGTTAGTTTTTACCAGCAGAGAGGTGTAGTTGGATCTTGATCAGTTTTGGTTCACTGATCCTGGCGCAGGCTGTCAGCTATGAGTCGCTGATTAGATTCAAACCAGGTGCTGTTGAGTGTCTTGGGCCCAGCCACGGAACAGATAGAACTAGAGTCTTGAAAATTTGACCACGTGACCCACGAACGAATCATTGAGTGTTCGTTCAAACAGGAAATAAAAAAACATTACCAATGTCTTCCAACATCCTGTCGTTGTGGCATTTAAGTGTTGAACTTTGCCGCACTAGGCTGGAACTTTTAGGCGATAAAGAAGACGCGGCTTCTGTTCTCTTTTAAAATACCTTTCACAGCTCAAAGATTCAGGTATAATTCTATTTCTCAACTGGGCTGACTGAATTGCTTTTCCAGACTGAAGTTATACTACAATCATTTTACTGCTAACCAAGAGCGCCCCAGACACCTCTTTTGTAGATATATTGTTATATACAGCAGGCCATAAAAAAAATAGGAACAGTAAAATTACTTTTAATGCCATGAAAAATATATTAACATCATGGCAAATAACATATGGGTTAAAACTAACAATAGCAAAATGTTATAGCTGCTTAACATTCCTGTGTGGTGCAGAAATACGGACAATAGACAAGAAAATAGAATACAAAATTGAAGCCTTTGAAGTGTGCATTTATAGAAGATTGGAAAGAATTGGATGAAAAGAAAAGAAAATAAACGATGAAGTCTGAAAACAACTAAAAATGAAAAGAGAACTACTAAACACAATTCAAACAAGACAAACGAGATTTTTGGGGCATGTGAACAGACACAACCTAAAAAGACCTACTAAAAGTAATCTTTGAGGGAAAATACAAGATAAAAGAGGCAGAGGCAGACCAAGACAAGTATGGACGAGTAGCATCAAAAGGTGGACTAGTCAGCCTATGGCAACCTGCACCAATAAAGCAAGAGACAGAACGGAATGACGCTCCATGGTAGTCAATCTTCGATGCAGACACGGCACTCAATGACGATGCTGATGACAGCATATATTGTTGTTGTTGTTGTTGTGTTCGCCAGCTTTCAACTCTGACGAAGTCCCTAGAGACTAGGAACTGAGTTTTGCGTGTTAATCCATTTTCCCCTTGCAGTCGTGTGCACAGGGGTCCCTCGCCGCACAGGCAGATAACTCCGACTTCCGAGGTACTCATGTTTTTTCCGTCAATGATAATAATACTTTAGAATTAGACTTTAGTTAACATGATAATGAGGATGATAATGAAAGATGACAATGAAAGCTGTTATTTTTGTCTAAAATAACCATTGTTTTATCTTGTTTGCTTGTCTGGCAGCTTTTGATAATAAATAATGCTGAGATTATTGCAAGATTGCGCTGATAATTACATTTACAGTATAACCTTACGGTGAGTGGAAAAGCACGAACATCTTTTGGATTAAGAGTTTAATAGCTCCATAACAACAAATATCACGACATTTATAACAAAAGATTTTTTGAAAAATTAAATCGATTGTTTGTGTTTGCGTCTGTAACATAATAATATTATTTGCAGTTCCCTTGATGCGACATTTCTTATTTTAAAAAGCCGAGACATGAATGCAGGATGGCAAATATACATTTTTCATTTGGGAACCACTTTGCAATGTCGGAGGAGTTGATGTTTGATAATACATTTTATCCGGCACTCCTCTACTTCTTCTTCTACTTTCTTTCCTCATTTGCCTTTCAGCATGGTGGGGATATATAATTTGAGGTCTTTTGCTGTTCTGTTCGCCTCTGTTGCTTTTATGTTTCCTAGTGCTTCTAATATTCCGCTGATCCAACTTTTTCGTGGTCGGCCTTTGTGTCTGGTGTTCTCGCAACGTTCATTGAGGGCTCGTTGTGTTGTGTTTTGATTACTCCGCCTTGTCACTTGGCCACACCATTAGGTCTGTGTTTTTTTTTACATATTCTATGGCGGGTGTTATTCCTAGATTGTTTTTTTTTTGGTTCTTAATTTCTGATCTTGTCTCTCATGTTGTTTCGTCTAACACAATTTATCTCAGTAGAGGTTATTTTTCTTATTGTCTCGCGTCAAGGGTCCAGGACTTGCATTGTTAAAACAACGTATGTGTAGTCTGCTACTGTTCTAACAGTGCAGCTATTGTCGATGTAGAGACTTTTAATTTTGTTTGGTTAGATGGTGGCTTACTCCGTATGTTGTTAGTATCTCCCACAGCTGTTCCCTATTTACTCTGTCGAATGCTTTTTCCTAGTCAATGAAAGCTATCTACGCATTTTGACTGTGTCCTTTGTCGTTTTTTCTAGCTGTTTTTTTTTTTTTGGGGGGGGGGGCAATTTGAGAATTGCTAAACTATAGTTGTATTATTGGTCTCAGCCTTTTTTCCCACAATTTTTGCGTATAACTTTCCTATATGGCTGAGAGGAGATATACCTCTGTATTGATTACAGTCTCTTCTACTAGCTTTATTTTTTTCATATTGGAACGATGATTGCCTGTTGCCAGTCTTTTGGGTTTTTTTTTGTGCCATGCTGCATTGAATATTCTGTGCATCCATGTCACTCCTGTTTCTCCTGCTGTTACTATTATTTCTACTGGCATGTTATTTATCCTAGAGGCATTATTTCTTGGTGTATATTTTATTAATTCTTCGATTTCCTCTTTCATGATGTTGGCTTTAGTATTTGTGCGTTCTTGCATAGTTTTTGTTGCCTTATTGGTAGTTGGTGTCCAGTTTAATAGGTCTTCAAAATATTCTTTCCATCTCTATTTCATATGTTGGTTATTTGATATTGGTTGCCCGACTTTGCAATTTATGACCTCAGTTCAAAGTTTTCTTTTCTCACTCTTGTGACTTTTATTACTTTTTTTAATCTCTCGTGGGTGTCTTGAAGTCCCTGCTCATATTTTGTCCGAATTCTGTCCAATTCTTTTGCTTAGCTACCTTGATCAAAATTCTCAATGATCAAACTCTTTTTCGAACTAAGGCATATTTTTCATGGTTCTTATTCTCCCTCCAATTATTTAGCAGTTTTTTTTTATTTAATTGCTTCTCTGATTGCTTTCCCTTTTTTTTGTGTTCTTAGCTTCGTTCCACAAACTGTTTTTGAGATGTTGGTTACTGTTTTCTTAAATTGTTTCCACTCTTCTTCTACTGTGCTTACTTCGTTAGAGAGTTTCTTGAAATCCTCTGTTAGTTTTTCTTATAAGCTTTTCCTTAATTCTTGATCTTGTAATTGTTTTATTTTTATCGTCTGTTCTTTTTGCTTTTTTGTGTTTTCGTATATTATCTTTCTTTTCGCTGTCTGAGTGTAATCATAACCATTTTGTGTTCCGTGACATCTGTGATATTAGGGATTGCTCTGCTGTCGGTTATTCTTTTCTTGATCTGTTTTCTTGTTAGTATAAAATCTATCTGTCTTCTGCATGTTGTGTCATTCCACTTGTACCAGATGTATATATGCGACTCTCTGTGTTTGAAGAATGTGTTTCTGATAAATAGATAATTTTTATTACATATTTACAGCAGTTTCCTTCAATTTTCGATTATTTCAGTTGTTTTATCGCCAAAGAGTTCCAAGATATCAGTAGTATACAAGGGTCCAACTGATCGCATTTGGCCCATAAATTAACAAAGATATATAGTAGGCGCATTTTGCGCCTAATGTACTCGAGACGCAGGAGGAGTTAACCATAACCTCTTGTGTCGTGGTGTTGACCTCTCGCATCGGTGACCACGGAAATGACCTGTTTTTTTGTCTGGTTTGTGCTGACTTTTGAGTTCTTGATGTACTTGCGCTGACTTCATTCTTATGGAAATATGTTGTCTGCTGACGTCGCGTGTAATTTAGTTATTTGTAAATGAAGGAAAGCATCATCCGGTGCTCCTTTTCTCAGTATTATCTCTCCTCATCAGGACTGGACTTTTCTTCTTCCTCGGTGTTATTTGTACTCTCTGTCTCTCTCTCTCCTCATCTTTACATCTATCATCTCTCCTTCCCTCTCCTGACTTCTTTCTCTCCTCTCTCTCTCTCTCTCTCTCTCTCCTATTCCCTCCTAGACTTCCCTCCATTGTAACACTTACTCATTCCCGCCTTTTAAGCCTATCTTCTCCACTTCCTTCTCCTAGACATCTCTCTCTCTCTCTCTCTCTTAGACTTCTCTCCTACCATTTCATCCTCCTGCCTCTCTCTCATAAACATTCCGCCCTACATCATATTTTTAGCTTCCCTCATAGACTCCCTCCGTTGTAACACTTACTCATTCTCTCCATTTACGCCAATCATCTCTCCGCCCCTCTCATAGACTTCTTTCTCTCTCGCCTCTCTCTCTCACACTTTTTTTCCTATTCCCTCCCAGCCTTCCCTCCAGTGTAACACCTGCCCATTCTCACCTTTTAAACTTAGACTCTCTCCTTCCTTCTCCTAGACTTCTCTCTTTCTCTTAGACTTCTCTCCTACCATTCCATCCTCATTCTCTCCCCCCCTCTCTCTCTCTCCTATCGTTCCGCCCTCCATCGTTTTTGTAGCTTCCCTCTATTATAACATTCACTCATTCTCTCCATGTATAGCTATTATCTCGGCTTCCTTCTCCTAAACTTCTCTCTCCTCTCTCTCTCTCTCTCTCTGTCTCTCCCTTTCTCATATTCCCTCCTAGACTTCTCGCCTACCATTTCACCCTCTCTTCTCTCACTTTCCCTCTCCTAGCGTTTTTTAGAGGGTAGGAGATGTCTAAAATAAAGTTTTAGGTAAGCCTAGAGGATACACTTTTATTTTTGTAACAGTTTCATAGGCGTATCCCTCAAAAATGGTCGGGGGTAAAATTCATAAAAAGGGTTTCTAATCAAAATCTTACTACCAAGATGTATAAAAGAAAGTTTGGGGTAAACCTAGAGGTTAAATAACATTTTTTAACAGTTTCATAGGCGTATCCCTCAAAAATTATCAGTAGTAAAATTCATAAAAGTGATTTTTAATCAAAATCTTGCCACGGAGATGTCTAATATGAAGTCTCTCTCTCTCTCTCTCTCTCTCTCTCTCTCTCTCTCTCTCTGCGATCAGGACTCAATCAGAGTAGGATTCCAGACTTTCACATGAAGTCAGCTGTCAGGTTAAGTGTGTTGACCACAGACAGAACATCATAATTAGAGTCTGCAAGTTCCACTCTTATTAAACACACATTAAAACGTTGCACTGTGTTCTGCGCCAGTGGCCCAGTGCATCCGATTTCAGCCAGCATTTTATTCAGGTTTGCTTTCCTTAGCCTTTGATTGTCCCCAATCTTCCTGCAAGGCAGCAGATTGTCTTTTCTGTAGGGGGATTTTGCCTTTAGAAGGTCGGCCCTCCCAGGTTTACGAGCATCATCTGCCCGAGTTACCAGAGGTGACTAACACAGACATGAACACACAAAGATATGAGATGTGACTAACACAGACATGCACACAGCGATACGAGACATGACTAACACTGACACACATCAAGAAATGAGATATGACTAACGCAGACATGCACACAAATATATGACATATGACTAACATAAACATGCACACAAAGATATGAGATATGACTAACATAGATATGCACACACAAAGATATGACACATGCCTAACACAGACATGCACACAAAGATATGAGATATGACTGACATAGATATGCACACACAAAGATATGGCACATGACTAACATAGACATGCATACATAGACGTGAGATATGACTGACATAGACATGCACACACAAAGATATGACACATGTCTAACATAGACATGAACACAAAGATATGAGATGTGACTAACATAGACATGCACACAAAGATATGAGATATCACTAGCCCAGACATGCACACACAAAGATATGACACATGACTAACACAGATAAACACTAAGATATGAGATATGACTAAACACAGACACACATAAAGATATGAGACATGATTAACACGGACACACCAAGATATGAGATATGACTAACATGACACACACCAAGATATGAGCTATGGCTAGCACACACACACACAAACACAAACTTAGATATGAGCCATGGATATCACAGAAACACACTAAGATATGAACCATGGCTAGCACAGAAACACATTAAGATATGAGACATAGCTTCACGGAAACACACCTAGATATGAACCATGGCTAGCACAGAAACACATTAAGATATGAATCATGGCCAGCCGAGACACACACTAAGATATGAGCCATGGCTAGCACATACACCCACTAAGATATCAACCATGGCTATTGCAGACACCCACTAAGATATGAGCTACGACTAGCACTGATATGTACTGAGAATTGAGCCATGGCTCAATTCAAGAGAAGCAGAAGAGGAGGTAGAAGAGCAGCGTTCGCGAAAGGTATCCATATGCTTGGGTTTGTTGTAGTCGGCAGACTCTTCTGAACATGGGAATCATCGGCATACGAGACGCAGACCCCTGTTAACTATTCACATGTTTCGTTCAAACAAATGTGCGGAGATTTGAGAGTGCAGGCTGGATCGTAGAACGTTTCCTTGCATGTACAGTTTCCGGTTGAATGTTCACAGGCGTCGTTGAAACAGTTGTCCGGACATTTGAGAGTGCAGACTGACCCGTAGTACATTTCCTTGCACTTACAGTCTGCACTTTCCGTGTCACATATGATGTCACAGCCATCAGAACACGTCTGTACGCACTGTAGCCCAAAAATTACCATGGGGACAAGTGTCATTACAGGTATATCTAGGATGTTTACATTGTAGACATTTTCCAGATTTTTTCTCACATAAAGGACATACACTGAGACAAGACCTGGAGCAGTCGTGTCCTTAGATCCCATGTGAACAGTTGCCGTGACACGTACCGATGATAACGTCGCAACCTTTGCTACACCCACTACACACTTCACAAAACGACCCAGAATGCCCGTCCAGACAATAGGTGTCTGTAAATGTTTGCACCTCACTCACCGTCAGTGCGCTGTCGGCCTGCGAAATGGTCGGTGAGAACTCAATCTTAATGTGTGCCATTGGTGTTTGTGAGGTGACTACAATAGTGTTCACAGAAACATTAGGGTATGATATATCATTATACTGGAACACTACGCCGCCACTCTCAGAGAAAGCCTTTAGAGTGGCATTCTTTACCCGAATCATAGTGCTAGCTCGATGACAGATTCGAATTGTGTGAATCTTCTGGGACGTGCGAAAGTTCAGATACCAGTAAACAGGATTCCACTTCTCAATTTTGTATGTGTGCAGTCATTGTCGTGGAGATTAGTCTTTGTTTTGCCATTAACTGCGGCCTCTGGTCCACATCCGTCTCCTGTATAACAAGCATTAAATGCGTCGGTCTGGTTTGTATTCTGTTTGAGAGCCACATTCCGACCCCCCGCCAATGTAGATGGAGCTGTTATTGCAACCATCGCCCCTTCAATCCGTAACTTGTTGATCAGATCAGCCCCAGAGCAAAAGACATAGATCTCGTGCTGACTAAATACAAACCTTGATTCATTGTTACATGAGGCAGAACCATTTAGTTTTTCCGTGAAACTGTCCGGATTGGTGTAGTCATTCACATAAATTCTAAACCAGGAGAACGGCAAAGATTGGTTGAGAGTTGCCTTAACTGATGTAGAGTTTGTGTCCAATTACATGTGGTGTAGTCGTTATCAAACAGGAAAGTGGGTTCAGATTTTTGACGTATTTGTACACGAGATCCAAGTACTGACAATGGGGTCCGAAATATTCGTGCTGACAACTTTCATTGTTTGGGCATGTCCCTGTAGTTTTGCTACAATCTGAGTCATTATAGCAGTGACATTGTAACGTACAATTCGCTCCAAACCAACCGTCTGCACAAGTTAGGTCATTAGCTTCCAAGGCCGCAAACGAAGCCAGCAGAATAAACACTTGATCTACAGCGGTGGTTAACGAACTGTGTAAAAACATTTGTTATCAAACCCATGATTACATTTTTAAAAATCCGCCAACTCGCTGTGATAACAGATAGCGTGATGTTCTCTAATAGAATGAGACAAACCGTTGGAGACAAGCAAAGTCAACATTGTTTACATCATTGCTCGAGCGCAAACATACGTCCATCTTGGTGCGTCATATAATAGTGTGCTAAGCACACAAGTTTGATATATTAAGAGTTTGGGCTTCAGTGTTATTTTTGTATATATATATATATATATATATATATATATATATATATATATATATATATATATATATATATTCCGATCTATCCTTTGATTTTCACATTTGATATTCGATTTCTTTTATTTGTTACCACTCTCAAACATTTCATTTCACATGTTGTCTGTACATTGTGTCACAGGTCTGATCACTGCTATGTTCAAGATTTTACTTTGTGTTTGAACAATCGTTTATCGGCAAATATTTTTGTTTTAAATACAAGAAGAACACTACTATACTAACACTACCATTGCGGGATATATCACATTTTCTGAGGTCTTTCCGTAAGGAACGAGAAGAAGTGTTGGAACTATAGCGTTAGAAAATAACATCCACATGCTCAGTAACAACGCCATGAGATGCTTGGGTCAGAGTTTGTAATTTCACTCCCCCCCCCCCTTTTCCCAAAGTATAAATAACAAGTATTTGACCCGCCCTGTAATTTTCTTACTACATACATCTATAGTTATTCTAAGGCCTGCGTGCTAAGAGGGAAATACACAAAGTTTGTTAATTCTTCATCGATGTATACGCGAATGACGTCACTTTATCAAGAAACGCCCCTGCTCGCAAAGCTGAAGGCGTTACAAACTGTTGGTGATTCTTTTCAGACTTTGGGCTTTATTAATACAGGTAACTGTGTTCTAACTCACGCCCACCTTAGTTGGAGAATAGCAATGTTTCTATAGCTTGTTTCATAACTCGTGCCCAACTTTTAAAATCGATAGCTTTTTAACCGCTTGTTGTAAGTTGTTCAAAATTTGCATGTAAAGTTATACTGATTAGAACCCAACAGGGAATTAATTTCATTAAAAAAAACATTTGGTTATTATTGTTGCTTATTTGATTTATATAAATTTATAACGACCCATTGATGTAGTCAAAACTTAATGTTTGCAGTATTTAAAGTTAAAAATAGCTAGTAAAAATCCCAACACGGTAAAATTGACGTGTTTGCACGCTTTCGCCGTGGTTTTTTGACACAATTAGACACTGGAGAAATTGTGTGTTCCATTTCCGTTCATTCAGAGGTGTAGACGTGAAATTCGCAAAATGTTGGGTATGAATGACACTGTTACAATAAGAAAATTAAAAGTTTCGCTGAAAAAGAACAACAGTATTGAAATATCAAAGTCTACATTATGGAGGAATGTGAGAGCTGCAGGCTTTACATTCAGAAAGTATTCCAATGGACGAAACATCATCTGTGAGAAGCCACATATAGTAGTCATGAGAAGCAAGTACTTACGTGAAGTAAAAGAGGTGCGCAAGCAAGGTTATGATATTGTGTACTTGGATGAAACATGGATCAATGCTCACTACACTAACCAAAGGGAATGGCAGTCATCAGATGGAAAGATTAAGAGATTAATACCTAGAGGCAAAGGACAGCGCTTGATAATTGCGCATGCAGGTAGTCGACAACATGGACTAATGCAGAATGCAGAGCTCATTTTTCTTTCAAAATCCATAGTCAATCGGGATTATCACTCTGAGATGAATGGTCACATATTTAGACATTGGATTAAAAATTCTGTTCTCCCATCACTAGATCGACCATCTTGCCTAATAATGGACAATGCAGCGTACCACAACATTGTTGCACTTGAAGATAAAGTCCCGACGTCATCCAGTACAAAAGATGCTATTAAGATATGGCTCACAAGGGAGCACATACAATTTAATAACATGTACTTAAAACCTGAATTACTATCTCTAGTAAAGCAAAAACAAAGGACAAAGATTTTTCAAATAGATAAGATTATCCAAGAGCACGGTCATATAAGTTTGAGGCTGCCACCTTACCATGCTCATTTAAATCCAATAGAACTAATCTGGGCAAAATTAAAAGGACAAGTGGCAGATGAAAATACAACATTCAAAATATGCGATGTAAAAACTCTTGCTAATCTCGCTTTATTAAATATAGACACAGATTATTGGGCTGAATGTGAAGACCACGTCTTAAAACAGGAAGAGGAATATTGGAAAAATGATGGTTTGTGGAATGTTCAACCGCAAACAGTTATTAATCTTTTAGACTCGTCTGATTCAGAATGAAAGTATATAGCCCCCACAATGTTGGCCCCTATATTACCTTAAATTAGTTCAACAAACGGTCCTTTTCAGGACCACACAACTATGAAAATTGGACATACAGGTATACCTTGATATTATCGTCCGTCCTCGAACTGAGAAGACAATAATTCTCCTGGTATTTCCCCATTACGGCCACGCCTTTACCTAGTGAAAATTAATCATAGACCAGCAACTACGGTAATTTCTATTATTTAGGGGTTCACAATTTACAATTTTGACAAACATCAAAGAAATTCGCCGCTTTAAGAAAACTGCAGCTGCAAGATATTTGTTAAATATACATTTAAAGGGTCTTTTGCATTCTAATAACATTTGGAAAATTTCAACAGTTTTTAACAAACGGTTACTGAACAATAGCGTTTTGAAGTTGGGCAAGTGATTTGAAACGAGCTATAATACAGGTAGCTGTGTTCTAACTCACTCCCACATTAGTTGGAGAATGACAATGTTTCTAATACAGGTCCGCCTGCTCTCGCGGGAACAAGAAAAGATCTTATGACAATGATGAATAGCACGTGTGAAAGTTTTGGTAAAAACAGCAAATAGAAAGTAGTGACGAATGTTAGCTATGCAGAAGCTCTGACAGCATATCTGGTGTACGACAAGGATGTGTACTATCTCCCCTGCCATTAATCACATACATAGACCACCTTGTGATACAGACAGAAGCAATGCGTTAAACCTTACAGGGCTCATTTTTGCATATGATCATACACTTATAGCAACACCATGAATCGACATTAAACGACAATGCACCGTTTTTTAACAAAATATGTCAAGAGATAAAAAAAAAAGGCAACTAATTACGACAGAAGTCTTGACGGTAGAAACAAAAAAAAAAAAAAAAAAAAAAAAAAAAAAAAACTACACATCTTTATTGAAATCAGGAAATTAAAGACAATACAGACTTTAGATACTTATAAAATCACATATTTCTATAGGTAATGTAGAAAGCATCAGTTTGTTTGATCCCCAAATCACGACAGAGTTGGACAACAGATACTTCAAATAAATCAAGTGATCAATTGAACTATTGTCTCCAATATTATAGAACAAACATGTAACATCTAATATCTAATATAAAGAGTGCACTATACAAGACACTATTCCTCCCAACATTCTGTTGTCAATGCCAAATGAGAACACTAACATCATCATCATCATTATGTGCCATACTGGTTGGCGTAGGTGATCATGTCCCTCCACAATCTTCTATCTACAGTAGTAGTGTTGGTGGGGGTTTACGTAATCTTTTTTGCACCAGAAATGTTCTAGATTTTTTCACCGAAACCGCACGACATGCACCGTGCAAAAAAAAAAAAAATTTTTATTCGCCAATTCTTAAAAAAAAAAATGGAAATTTTTTGGGGAATTTTTTTTTTGGAGGTCCGCCACTTTGTCGATATCTCAGGTAAGAAGGCGACATGACAAAGGGGTAATTATGGGTGGCTTGTGTGCCCAGCTGACGTGGACAGGGTGGACAGGTGAAAAAAGGATGAAAGATTGAAAGAGTAAAGATGTGAAAGATGTAAATTTTGAAAATTGCGAATCATAAAAAAAATAAAAAATAAATGAAAAAAAAATAAATAAAAATTAAAAAAAATAAATAATTAAAAGTACAGTCTCCCACCGGAATTCGAACACCCGACTCCCGCGTGACAAGTCAGAATACTTACCAATATACTACAGACGACCACAGAATTAGAAGTTAAATGCGCCAGGTGACTCGTAACGCTTTGTTGGTGCTCGACAGCTATCTCTCACGGACTAGGTAAATATTGTTTCCGATGAAAAAGCGAAGTAGAAATTTAAGAATGTGTTATTTACGTTTAAGAATATTAAAATGAACGATTAATTTATTTAAAATGAACGCGATTTCCGGAGGTGCCCAGTGTTCTGGTTGTTAGCAGACTTTATAGTTGTAGTAAGGTGGCGTAGGTTGTTTTATTCAGGTTGTTAGAGGACCACCTAAAGTCCACACTCATCGATAGTTGGTGTGAACTGGGTATGTGGTTTTTGGTCTCGCCAAACTAGCCGTGGTCTCAACCCGATTGTTATGAAAAGAAAACGGACTTATTTTATAAATGATAAAAATCAATATTTAAAAAACATAAATGAAGGGAAATTAAAAAATATAGGCGATCTCGTATATATGCTACTGGTCGGCACACTCGGCGCGGGGCTCGTCGGGTCGCGGGCAACATCATCATATGTAGTAAGGTGTGCTAACATTAAATAGTGACGCTCTCTCTCTCTCTCTCTCTCTCTCTCTCTCAGACAACCTGGTTAGGTGACCACTGAATACCCCCACCTTAGCTCTAGTCATTATTCCGTATTGATAAAGTTGCATCGTCAGCATGTAGCATTATCAATATGTACCAAGCTAATCCCCTCCGCAACGTGCTAGGGGTGACCCGGTATAGGCACAAGTACATAACCATCGGGATGTAACTAAAAGATAACGCACCACGACATCGCTTTTTTCCGTAACCACCCCAATTTCGGTCGACGTTACAGCAAGTAAGTATTTCCTTAACCGTATTATTGTGAATTAAAGGTGATCAATAAATATTTAATTAATTAATAGGAAAACGACACATGGCAAATAAAACAAACAAATGTGTTGGTTAGTATATATTTTATTTTTCACACTTATAAATGTACAACGATGGTTTAATGCTCTCGGACCATGTGTATTTAATAGTAATTAATCATATACTATCAGACGTGTTGAAATGTGTGGGGAGGGGTACCGGTACTTTATCACAGATTCAGTCTAGTTGCTAAAATAATTGTTCTGTGACCAGACTCCAGAACAGGGGAGATGATTTTACTATACTCCAGAATACGGCTTTCAAAACTTTCACGGTCAAGTGCAAACTGGTGCCAATGAGGAAGGAGGTCCTCATAACGGACACTGAAATTCACCAGTAGTTGATTCATTATGAGCGTTCAAATTGGATGTGTTTGGTGAATTGCCTGATTTGTCCCCTAAGACATGACCATTCGATATAGCTTGCGGTTCATTTCTTACACAAGGCAGAGGGGTAGAAGTCTGTGGATCAGTTGGTGTTGATGGTTGTGATGGTTCGCAATTGATGTATCTCACTATTCGATCTGTAATGTTTGATTGTGTGTGTGTGTGTGTGTGTGTGTATAAAATTTAGAAATTGTGTTAAGTCCCCTATTTAAACAGGGTAAAAACAAAAAGGAAAAAAATCATTTTAGTGGAATTGCAACTTCAAGAATTTCGTAGTATGGCCCAGCTACTTTTTAGTGTAAGTTCAAACTCAGAAGACGAGTAAAGTTCTGAAGAGTCTGAGTGGTCATTGGAAGAACAAGCTTTCCCATCTTGGACACCACCTAATGCTTATTTTAATAATGGGTTAACTTTAGATTCCATCTTCAAGAAGGTCCCCGATAGTGTGGTAAACAGAAATGAAACCTCTGATCATTTGAGGATTCAGCCACTTTCCATATTAAATTCGAGATCAGAGGATGAGGAGAGTGATCAAAGTTCCGAGATTAGAGGTGTAGAGATTTCTGCTCCGAAGTTAGATTATTAGGAAGTTAATGCTCGCTGGAAGGAAATTTACCCTACTATCAGCAACACTTTCACTCAACCACACGATCCGACAAAAAATATAATTAAAAGGGTATGTATTTGTTTGTCGGTTACTTAGTGTTACAGGCGATTTATAGTCTGATATACAAACACCAAACCCATATGCATCGGTCGTTAATTTCATGACTTAACAGAGATTTCTATAATCTCATTTTTTTCTAAACACAGACATTCAGGTTTCTTGAGTTATTATTATTATTATTATTGAGTTATTTGCGGGTCATCATCATTGCACTCCGAACATGTCCACAGGTGCTCAGATCCCCTCCTCAGCAATTCCCTCAGTGTCCAGCGACTGACGACTCCAGTTCTATGTTGGTTGATAAGTCTTCTTACACGGCCACCAAGTTTCTCATTTCTGGCTGTGCCCATCTTAACTCCCATTTCCATCATCCGAAGAAGTGACGTTGATCTGTGTTTGTCGAAGTCCTGTGCTCTTCCCACATCTCGAAGGGCATTGATGATGTCCGCCCGATCCATTGGTTGCCCGTCCTCAACGACAGCGCAGCTAGCCAACCTGTCCGCTCTCTCATTTCCCCGTACTCCCGCATGTCCAGGGACATAGACAAAGGTAACCTTACGTATTTTGGATTTCTGCCACGACTGTACCCATTGCATGCGTACAAAGCCAAAACAAAGGTTACTTATAGCTACCAACATCACATCTTCTAGGCCAAATATAGATTTTGTATTCTTAAAACTTAAGTACCAATAATGTACCGAGATTAACTTGCCTAACGAACGTTTTATTAAAAATTATACTATCCTAATGAGAGTTGCATTAAACCTTATAGTTCGACTTGTCCTTAGGTTTGTTTTGCCGCGGCGCCTGATATCATTTCATTTGTTGATCTGGAAGATGGGGACCTCATTCCTCATTGGCACCAGTTTGCACTTGACCGTGAAAGATTTGAAAGCCGTATTCTGGAGTATAGTAAAATCATATCACCTGTTCTGGAGTCTTGTCACAGAACAATTATTTTAGCAACTAGACTGAATCTGTGGCAAAGGACCGGTACCGCTCCCCACACATTTCAACACGTCTGATAATGTATATGATTAATTACTATAAATACACATGGTCCGAGAGCATTAAACCATCATTGTACATTTATAAGTGTGAAAAATAAAATATATACTAACCAACACATTTGTTTGTTTTATTTACCATGTGTCGTGTTCCTATTAATTAATTAAATATTTATTGATCACCTTTAATTCACAATAATACGGCTAAGGAAATACTTACTTGTTGTAACGACGACCGAAATTGGGGTGGTTACGGAAAAAAGCGATGACGTGGTGCGTTATCTCTTAGTTACATCCCGATTGTTATGCACTTGTGCCTATACCGGGTCACCCCTAGCACGTTGCGGAGGGGATTAGCTTGGTACATATTGATAATGCTACATGCTGACGATGCAACTTTATCAATACGGAATAATGACTAGAGCTAAGGTGGGGGTATTCAGTGATCACATAACCAGGTTGTCTGAGAGAGAGAGAGAGAGAGAGAGAGAGAGAGAGAGAGAGAGAGCGTCACTATTTAATGTTAGCACACCTTACTACACATGATGATGTCGCCCGCGACCCAACGAGCCCCGCGCCGACCCGACGAGCCCCGCGCCGAATGTGCCGACCAGTAGCATATATACGAGATCGCCTATATTTTTTAATTTCCCTTCATTTATGTTTTTTAAATATTGATTTTTATCATTTTTAAAATAAGTCCGTTTTCTTTTCATAACAATCGGGTTGAGACCACGGCTAGTTTGGCGAGACCAAAAACCACATACCCAGTTCACACCTACTATCGATGAGTGTGGACTTTAGGTGGTCCTCTAACAACCTGAATAAAACAACCTACGCCACCTTACTACAACTATAAAGTCTGCTAACAACCAGAACACTGGGCACCTCCGGAAATCGCGTTCATTTTAAATAAATTAATCGTTCATTTTAATATTCTTAAACGTAAATAACACATTCTTAAATTTCTACTTCGCTTTCAATATTTACCTAGTCCGCGAGAGATAGCTGTCGAGCACCAACAAAGCGTCACGAGTCACCTGGCGCATTTAGCCTCTAATTCTCTGGTCTGTAGTATAGTGGTAAGTATTCTGACTTGTTACGCGGGAGTCGGGTGTGCGAATTCCGGTGGGAGTCTTCCTGGTTTTTTTTTATTATTTATTTTTTTTAATTTATTTTTTTTTTTTTTTTATAATTCGGAATTTTTAAAATTTACATCTTTCACATCTTTCACATCTTTACTCTTTCAATCTTTCATCCTTTTTTCACCTGTCCACCCTGTCCACGTCAGCCGGGCACACAAGCTCTCCCAGCTCTCCTAATGCATTTATCTCTTCGATTGTTATATTGTCAGGACCTGGAGCTTTGCCTCTTTTCATGTGTTGAATTGCGTCCTCCACTTCACTCTGCATTATTGGTGGTCCTGTGTCTTTATTTGAATTGTTTAATTATGGTCTTTCATCATCATAGAGTTGACTGATATGTTCTGTCCATCTTTCCATTGTCTTCTCCAGTCCCATTATTATATTTCCTTCCTTTGATTTCACACATCCTGAAACTTTGACTTCTTTTCTTCCTGTTAATTCATTTAACTGATTGTGCATACATTTTGGGTCTTTCTTTTGTTGTTTTTCCATTTCTTCACATTTATGTTTTAACCATCCCTCCTTTGCTTCACTGCACTTGTTTTGGATCTCTTTGCGCAATATTTTGTATGTCCGTTCTTTTTTCTTATGTTTTCTTCTTTCGTCCATTAGTTGTAATATTTCTTCTGTCATCCATTTCTTTTTGTTGATTCTTTTAGTCACTGGTATTACTTCTTTTGATGTTTGTTGAATCGATTGAGCATTTCCCACTGCTCCTGGATGTCCTGTATTTTCTCAATAGCATTATATCTATTCTGTACTATCGTGCTGTACGTATCACTCATCTGTTTATCTACTCTTAGCATATCTAGTTCTAATTTTATATTTCTTGGTGATTTATGTGCCTTCCGCAGTTTTATTCTTATCTTTCCAACTACTGGTACATGGTCACTATTGCAATCTGCTCCTGGCCTTGTTTTAACCGATGTTAGCCCATTCCTGAATCTTCTCTGTACCAGTATAAAATCAATTTGATTGTGTACTTTTTTGTCTGTGCTTTGGCATGTCCATAGTCATGTTAGAACACTAACAGCCAGATTAAAAACAAAATCGTCGCTTTTTTAAGAAATGCCTAGTAAGGTTTATTGGGTGTGACTATATCGTAAGTGAAGAAATAAGTCAAAATGTTGGAGTAGCAACAGCGATAGGAAACAACAGGTCAAATGTTTTGAATATGTAACACGATTACCATGAGACAGTAGTATCCCTCAGTGAGCCTTAACTTTCATAAACATCGAAAAGAGGAGAGGTAAACTAAAAAGACGATGTAGTAACGAAAGTACAGACATCATGATGTGTACTATGAGTGCAGACATCATGATGTGTACCATGAGTGCAGGCATCATGATGTGTACCATGCAGGGGACACATTACAGAGCTATAATTTGAACATTTAATTTTCTTTAAACGCTAAAACAAACAAGAGACAAGTAAATGGCAAGAGAGATAATTGTGTTTAAGAATTGATTGTTACATTCTAATGGAAAAATGGTAATTTAGTTTCTCTTGAATTATTGTTAACGCTAATAATTGATTATACTTAAATGTAATCTTGAAACTTAGAAGTCTTTAAAAAAAATAACATAACAGACTAGAAAGATCAATATGAGACTGGATGGTTGAAATGTAAGACTCAAACTTCTAAACAAGAAGATTGCTTCCATGTGCCAAAAGCGGTGGGTGTTTATTCTCTTCAAGTCGATGTTATTTCATGACGTTACCTCCCACCGTCTCTTGAGATTCAATGTTTAGCTCTTTCGGAACAAGGCGAAAAGCAGAGGTCATGTGTATACTGACGAGCGTTAATGAACCCTCAGCTTGTAACAGTTGAACGGAATAGGCTATAATGGCTGTTCTAAGGTTAAAACTAATAAACAATTAAAATATATATATATACACGTGCCAAAGATGGATCTGTCGGGCCGAAAGGCGCAGATATCACTTCTTGTCGTAAATTATCTGAGCAATAGATCCACGCGATGGATCTGTCGGGCCGAAAGGCGTAGATATCACTTCTTGTCGTAAATTATCTGAGCAATAGATCCACGCTCACTTTACAGGTGGATGCTGGGGGAGATGAAGAAAATAAAGGAAGCGCAAAAATGGAGGGTATGCTTGCTTGTTTGCTTGCGTTCGCCCGATGACTAAAGGAATACACCTCTTCATCATCCGTCCTTAAAACGACGTTAAGTGGGCGTATCTGCGTTGTGTTGTGGCTTGCAGTATAACTGTGATATTTGCTCCTCTCGGCCCAACACATCCTACTTCTTCATGACATTTTTGAGTACCAGGTTGTCTTCCCTCTTCGATCCCTATTCGCTTCGCCAGACTAAACAGGTTAGTCTCAGACTAAACAGGTTAGTCTGTTACTAGAGGCATCGCCGAGAGGTGGAGCAGGGTCTGGATGGTTCTGGTTCCCCGATCCTAGCGCAAGCCTTCAGCTGTAGGCCGCCTCCAACTCTGCTGCTGTAAAAAGTAGTAAAGTAAAGAGCCCTGTCTCGCCAAGTGGCGTTTGGGGAATATGGTATGAATGAGCTTAATTTTTTAGAGGTCTTCAGCACATGATTTTTGGGCTAATGTAGTCGGTATTACGTCCGTGCCGCTGTACTTTCCGAGAAAAAAAACAAACTTGTACCTATTTAATGCTGGTTGAATTCGGAAGCCGTTGATCAGGATCGAACACGACCTCTTGTTCCATGTAGTAGTGGTGTGTATAGTTCATTGGAAAACCTGGAACGGGAAACATAAAAGACGATAAAACCAAGATATTAATAAATCTTTACAGACCACTCTCACTAAAACAAGCAAAACAGTTCGACAACGAGAAAAGTTCTGAATGGTTTTTTTTTTTAAAGTAACAACCTCGATTTGACAAGCCACTTGATGATGATGAGATAATAATAAGGAAGCAAATACAGAAATAACAAAAATGGATTTAATAAGGTATAAACAATTTAAACAGTAAACTAAACGGTTACGTCTTGCGCAGTGTACACTTAAAGAAGAGCTACAGAAGAAAATACACGCTATGTAGTTGAAATGTTATTGAAAGTTTCTTTTTGAATCTCATCTCTTACTTATATCGTATTGGAAATTTTAAAAAGTTCGCAAATGGACACAAAAGCAATCGGAGTATATAGTGATCTTTTGAACACTGTGAAGAAATGGAAAAGAAAGAGATTTGGTCACGTATTTGTATTGTTCGGCGTGTCAGGGATAATTCTGCAGTGAATTGGGAAAGAAGCTAGAAGAACAGGTAGGCAGAGAAATGATGGGAAAATAAAATCAACAAATTGACATATCTCGACTTTGCAAAGTCCAAAAGAATTATTGTAGATAGAGTGAAAAAGAGAAGACTGACGAAGGTTGACCCGATGTTATGGGATGAATAAGAAGAAGTAGTACTGAAAGAATACATGTTAGTTACTCAGTTAACTCATTCTAATTTTTTCGGTTTGTTGTAGATAAGATTTACGTCTTTGTGGTCGATTAAAAAAAAATTTGTATTTACGAGACAAGCTGGCCAAATAACAATTTTAGAATTTATGGCGTTGAATATGCTATCTATGTATATATATTATAAGGTAATTTGTGATGGTTGAGTGATTATACGATCAGATGTAGCTGGGTTCACTTCCCAAATGTAGCGAACTATTTTCGAACCCACCGACACCTGTAGTGTTAAACCAGCCTCTGAAAACATGTAGCATAGATTTTATCCCGAAAGTAGGGTCATTTGGTGTGACACTGATCACATCACCCAAACAATGTGACGTTGACCATTGATAATTATAGGCACTAACACCGTATTCTACATACGCTTTAAGTAAAGGATGGCGGGGATAGTTTGTTTATAATCTAGCCTCAAATGGCGACAGATTATGGTGTTAATTTTTATTGTTTACGGAGCAGCGCAAGATAGGACTATACAGACCAATTTTGTAACGGCACACACGTCTGCAAAAATTTCCCAGTTAGGGCGAGTGGGTAGGAGGGCTGTGACCTGTTAGATACCTCTACACATCATTAGACCACAGTGACGAAACTCACAGAGTTCTGTATCAGACAAATCCAACGCTTGATCAAAAATAAACTGCTGTAGGTAGAGTAATCAGATAAATACGAAACGGATTTCATGGTCATTAAATGTTGAAGAATGTCCTAACAATGCCTTGCTATTTGGGACCTTGCTAAACGAAGTGTAGCTTCATCAAAACAGGATTTAAATCCCAAGGACAACAAAGCACGAACAATTCTGATTGATTCTGGATTATTTGATCATATACATGTAATGTGTTGCTAACAGAGATTTTGCTTCACAGAACCCGAAAAATAAGGTTTAATCTTTTCACTTTGCAGAAATGCGATAGGTGACAAAGATTACGGATCTAGATTTTGCTAGTGAAATAAGTGAGATATAAGTTTCTATACAATTAAAAGCTATTTTATGCGTGTTTATCATGCCATCATTTGACTGTGGGGTTAATTGCGGTTAACAATTCACCTTTCTCTTACGCAGATTTTTGCGCACTTATAAGACTAAGGTCTGTCCATTCTTTTATGTTGTCTTCCAATCTTTAATTGCTCTTTTCTTTTTCGTTCATCACTACCTGTGTTCTTAGAGAATTATTTTTGATAGACCTGTTGATGCTTATCTTCCACTTTGTGTAACAAACATCTTGCATCACTTTTATTACTTCTACCAGAAGTTCTCGAAAGTTCAAGCTCTTCAATCTTTAGTTATTGCGACTTCATGCATTAGCAATAACCATTCTTTGCTTCGTTTTTTTTTGGCCTTCATTTCATCATCGGGATTTCCATCCTCGTTCATGTATGGAAGTTATCCATCCTCGTTCATGTATGGAAGTTATCCATCCTCGTTCATATATGGAAGTTATCCATCCTCGTTCATGTATGGAAGTTAACCATCCTCGTTCATATATGGAAGTTCTCCATCCTCGTTCATATATGGAAGTTTTCCATCCTCGTTCATATATGGAAGTTATCCATCCTCGTTCATATATGGAAGTTCTCCATCCTTGTTCATATATGGAAGTTATCCATCCTCGTTCATATATGGAAGTTCTCCATCCTCGTTCATGTATGGAAGTTATCCATCCTCGTTCATATATGGAAGTTCTCCATCCTCGTTCATATATGGAAGTTTTCCATCCTCGTTCATATATGGAAGTTATCCATCCTCGTTCATATATGGAAGTTATCCATCCTCGTTCATATATGGAAGTTCTCCATCCTCGTTCATATATGGAAGTTATCCATCCTCGTTCATATATGGAAGTTCTCCATCCTCGTTCATATATGGAAGTTATCCATCCTCGTTCATATATGGAAGTTTTCCATCCTCGTTCATATAAGGAAGTTCTCCATCCTCGTTCATGTATGGAAGTTCTCCATCCTCGTTCATGTATGGAAGTTCTCCATCCTCGTTCATATATGAAAGTATTGCTGAATGATTTCCTACCTTTGATTCAAGCCAATCAACAGGGAGGAAGAACATGTATTTGGCACTAACAGTTGTAAAAAAATAAACACACATTCAATCATATGTGGCAGCTTTACTCTGAGAAGAGAGCACAAAATAATATATATATATATATATTATAAAATGGAAAACTGAATATACATCTTATTAACCACTAACTGTGTTCTGTGTAACCATGAAGTTATCTTGTAGGTGTCCCGCCATGTCGACAAAGACTTCTGACTGAAACATTTAATTATTTTGTGCTGTCCTCTCTCAGTAAAGCTGCCACAAACAATTTTGTTTATTTTTTTCCACCTTAAGTCGCAATATCCCATAGACTTGTGCCTATCTTTACTAGAGGTTGTATCTTATCTTTACTTTGGCACCTCTTCTCTTCTACGTTTCTTCCTTCTTTAGTACATGTTTTTCTTTCTTTAAGATTAACTCTCCTATTCACATATACGCAAAGAGCCCCATTTTACCTTTACCTTTGTCCAGGTATCCGTTTTTTAAGTTATATAACAGGTAATATTCATCGGTGATATCTCTGTCTGTGAAGTTATATAATTTGGGTATTACAAACCCTCACATAAATACTTCAGGTATGGATCAGATCTATACTAACTTTAAGGGCAGAAGATTTCGCTTGTTAAAGAAATATGTAAAGTCCATCACTGCTAAGCTCAGGTAGCTGATTTATGACATTCAATTTTAGATATAACGACAAGCAGTCACGACTTGTTGCTTTTATAGTCTCTCCGACGATGAAGGTTTGCTGGTAGCCTGTTCGCTAGCGTGCCTAAATTCTTATACTGAAGAATGATCCAGTTTATTTATTTATTATTTTTCTTTGTAGTTATCTCTGATCTGTTAAACAAATCAGGTGAGATACAGGTTCATATCACGGTATGGTCACTGAGTTTCCCAACTCCCAACCCGTTAAATTGGGAAGGATGGGAAGGGGGAAGTGGTAGTAGAGGAGGAGGGGGGAGGAATACAACTCTGGGTCAAACACTACGTAGCGATTGCATTGGAAATTCTGTCTTTATCCTTTCTTCACCACCGTACATATCTCTCTCTGACAGACCCAGTAAATTGGATAAATGTCAGGATGATAGTTTATGCATATGTGTGTATGTGTGCGTGCGTGTGTGCGTGTGTGTGTGTGCGTGCGTGTGTGTGTGTGTGTGTGTGTGCGACACGAGCTTGTTTTATTTTCTCCTCGTCGATTCAACATTTCTCTGCACTTGTAATCAAACAACTGTGTCAAAATGGATGGTCCTGCGCAAAGGGCTTTACAGAGAGTTATAATCGATATCAAAGTTTCTTAAAAACACTGCAAGGTTTTTATTTTAAGTGTTGATATAATGGTCGTGTCATCTTGCACACTTACAGCATATTTTGTTATCTCGAGATGCATTTGTTAAGCAAGCGCCGTAACCATGCATACATGTCCAGTGCGAATCATAGAAAGTTGAATGAACAGGAACGTAACCATGCATAGACGACCAGTCCAAATCATAGAAAGTTGAATGAACAGGAACCTTACCATGCATAGATGTCTAGTCGAATCATAGAAAGTTGAATGAACAGGAAACTAACCATGCATAGATGTCCAGTCGAATCATAGAAACTTGAATGAAGAGGAACCTTACCATGCACAGACGACCAGTCCGAACCATAGAAAGTTGAATGAACAGGAATTTAACAATGCATAGACAACCAGTCGAATCATAGAAAGTTGAATGAACAGGAACCTTACTATGCATATATGTCCAGTCGAATCATAGAAAGTTGAATGAACAGGAACCTTACCATGCATATGTATATGTCCAGTCGAATCATTGAAAGTTGAATGAACAGGAACCTTACCATGCATAGACGACCAGTCCAAATCATAGAAAGTTGAATGAACAGGAACCTTATCATGTATAGACGACCAGTCCAAATCATAGAAAGTTGAATGAACAGGAACCTTACCATGCATAGATGCCCAGTCTGAATCATAGAAAGTTAAATGAACAGGAACCTTACCATGCATAGACGACCAGTCCAAATCATAGAAAGTTGAAGGAACAGGAACCTTACCATGCATAGACGACCAGTCCAAATCATAGAAAGTTGAATGAACAGGAACCTTACCATGCATAGATGTCCAGTCGAATCATAGAAAGTTGAATGAACTGGAACCTTACCATGCATAGATGCCCAGTCAGAACCACAGAAAGTTAAATGAACAGGAACCTTGCCATGCATAGACGACCAGTCCAAATCATAGAAAGTTGAATGAACAGGAACCTTACCATGCATAGACGACCAGTCCAAATCATAGAAAGTTGAATGAACAGGAACCTTACCATGCATAGATGTCTAGTCGAATCATAGAAAGTTGAATGAACAGGAAACTAACCATGCATAGATGTCCAGTCGAATCATAGAAACTTGAATGAAGAGGAACCTTACCATGCACAGACGACCAGTCCGAACCATAGAAAGTTGAATGAACAGGAACTTAACAATGCATAGACAACCAGTCGAATCATAGAAAGTTGAATGAACAGGAACCTTACTATGCATATATGTCCAGTCGAATCATAGAAAGTTGAATGAACAGGAACCTAACCATGCATAGGTATATGGCCAGTAAAATCATTGAAAGTTGAATGAACAGGAACCTTACCATGCATTGACGACCAGTCCAAATCATAGTAAGTTGAATGAACAGGAACCTTACCATGCATAGACGACCAGTCCAAATCATAGAAAGTTGAATGAACAGGAACTTACCATGCATAGATGCCAGTGAATCATAGACAGGAACCTTACCATGCATAGACGACCAGTCCAATAGAAAGTTGAATAAACAGGAACCTTACCATGCATAGACGACCAGTCGAATTGAATAACAGAAATGTTAGACGAAGTCCAAACATAGAAAGTTGAATGAACAGGAACCTTACCATGCATAGACGACCAGTCGAATAATAGAAAGTTGAAGGAACCTTACCATGCATAGACGACCAGTCCAAATCATAGAACAGGAACTTACCATGCATAGACGACCAGTCCAAATCATAGAAAGTTGAATGAACAGGAACCTTACCATGCATAGTCCAGTCGAATCATAGTTGAATGAATATACCATGCATAGATTGAGATTAAATGAACAGGAACCTTACCATGCATAGACGACCAGTCCAAATCATAGAAAGTTGAATGAACAGGAACCTTACCATGCATAGACGACCAGTCCAAATCATAGAAAGTTGAATGAACAGGAACCTTACCATGCATAGATGTCTAGTCGAATCATAGAAAGTTGAATGAACAGGAACTAACCATGCATAGATGTCTCGAGTCCGACTCATAGAAAGTTGAATGAACAGGAACCTGCATAGACCCAGTCGCATAGAAAGTTGAATGAACAGGACCAGCATCCAAATCATAGAAAGTTGAATGAACAGGCATACGTTCACAGGAACCTTACCATGCATAGACGACCAGTCAGAATCATAGAAAGTTGAATGAACAGGAACCCATGCATAGACCAGTCGAATAATAGAAAGTGAATCTACCATGCATAGACGACCAGTCATAGAAAGTTGAATGAACAGGAACTTTACCATGCATAGACGACCAGTCGAATAATAGAAAGTTGAATAAACAGGAACTTACCATGCATAGACGACCAGTCGAATTGAATACCATGCATAACGATTCGAATAATATAAAGTTGAATAAACAGGAACCTTACCATGCATAGACGACCAGTCCAAATCATAGAAAGTTGAATGAACAGGAACCTTACATATGCATAGACAGACCAGTCGACCAAATCATAGAAAGTTGAATGAACAGGAACCTTACCCTTACCATGCATAGACGACCAGTCCAAATCACAGAAATTTGAGTGAACAGTAACCTTACCATGCATAGACGACCAGTCAGAATCATAGAAAGTTGAATGAACAGGAACCTTACCATGCATAGATGTCTAGTCGAATCATAGAAAGTTGAATGAACAGGAACCTTGCCATGCATAGACGACCAGTCCAAATCATAGAAAGTTGAATGAACAGGAACGTTACCATGCATAGACGACCAGTCAGAATCATAGAAAGTTGAATGAACAGGGACCTAACCATGCATAGATGTCTAGTCCGACTCATAGAAAGTTGAATGAACAGGAACTTAACCATGCACATATGCCCGGTCCTATTCAAGAAAGTTGAATGAATAGGAACATAACCATGCACTGATGCCCTGTCCGAATTAAAGTAAGTTGAATGAACAGGAACTTATCCATGCATAGAAGCCTTGTCCGAATCAAAGAAAGTTGAATGAACAGGAATAACTCCATCTATAAAGTAGAAATAATTGCATTGCTTTGGATGTAACAGGATAAAATTACAAAAGAAAGAGATAATCTCTCGGCCGTTTTTTTATCTGATTATATATTCATTAGCAATTTCATTGAAATTACGACTATCAGGGACAATATTGTTGTTACCGTTATTGTTGCCATCGTGACCAAGAATAATATATTTGTCATAGTCATGTACCATCATAATCATTTTATAACTGCTATTGATATCGTCATAAATACCAAGACTATCTTTGCTGTTGTCGCTATTTTATTGCTTACATTTATTCCTCATTCACTCAATTATTCACTCACGGATATCCATCCACTCACTCAATTTTCCACTCACTCATAACCATCCACCAACTCAATTATTCACTCACACATATCCATTCACCAACTCAATTATTCACTCACACATATCCATCCAACAACTCAATTATTCACTCACACATATCCATCCACCAACTCAATTATTCACTCTCCCAACTCAACCACTAACTCCTTCCTTCAACCATTCACTCAACAACCCACTCGCTTCTCTCTCTCTCTCTCTCTCTCTGTCTCGTCCTATCCCTCTCTCCCGTAATCTCATTCACTTCTAAATTGTTTATCTTCATTCCCGCCCTTCTCCCCCACCCCGTCACACTCCGTATACTCTCAATCCCATTCTGTAAGACAACATTCCATACAAGAACATTAAAATAAACTAATATTCATAATTGTACATCACACCAATGTTGGATAAAATCCTGGCTAAGTTTTTTGCTCTCTACTTCCACAGGCGAATCTCCAAATAATGAGTTAGATGCCCCAAACTTCAACAAACGACACATCTCTGGCTCGGATCCTTGGTCCTTATGTCCCCACACAATGGAAAGAGTAGGTTATGTTTTTTTTTCTCGTCATTCTTTTGCTCCCTCATCATCCTCTCTCTTTCTCTCCCATTGATTATTCTACTTCTAGATCACATAAATTATGCGATTATCATCGTGGCTGCACTCCAGACAAATCCATAGGTGCCTTGATGGTAACACCATTGATTGAGTTATACTGTCTCCAGATTTCAAATCTGACAGATTATGGAAGAGACCGTCAGAGCTGGTTTATGTCAATCACGAAATGTGCCCTTTACAATTTACAATCTGCTTTAAACAAAATTGTTGCTTTGTTACCAGCGAGAATTAGAACATTATCAGTTTATGTTACCAGCGAGAATTAGAACATTATCAGTTTATGTTACCAGCGAGAATTAGAACATTATCAGTTTATGTTACCAGCGAGAATTAGAACATTTTGTTTCTACGATAAAAAAAAAAGAACATTCTCCCCACAGGTAGATACAATTTAACTTTTCTTTAAATGAAAAATGAATTTTTTAACTAACAAAGACAATCCCAATTTTAATCAATTTTGTTCTCAGTCAGCTTGTGTCGAGAGAAAATGGGAGTTTTCCCAACGGTGTTCTATAGTTTGCATCATAAATAATATCTTGTAAAGTATTTGAAACTGTGTCAATTCATATATTTTGAGGTCATTTTTTCCCTCTTTTATTGTTATATCTGACAGTCAATGTTTGTTGTGTGATGTTGTTTGCTGGTGGATGTTTACTTGTGCAAGATATTTTCGTTGCTATTTTAATTATTTCACACATACTCGTCTTCTAATATCATTGTCCTTAGTTTTCTTTCTCTTCTTATTGTTGTATTTCGGTTTTAAAATATACTAGAAAGAACAAATGTATTATTTGTGACACCACTCAAAAACAAAACATTCAAAATTCTAACTCTGGTCTTACTTTCTTATTAAAATTATAAACAGCACATACCTACATTTTCTACTACGTACTGATATTTGGAATTTTTGCTTCTGATATTAATCTCATGGAGTGAAAATAAATATTCCCAAGTGCTCTAAAATGTGTCATTAATACAAAAAAGCCCTATAAAATTTACGTTACCTTTTTGCATCATTTGTAACAGAAAAAAAGATGGTTATTCAAAAGTCCTACAACATCATCAATGAAAAAATTAAAAAAGCAAAAAGACCGTCCTGACATTAATTTGCAACCTAGATGAATCAGATACAGACGACAGGGCTGAAGCAGCGAAGAGACTTAAATAATGAAGAATGATGAGCAAACCATTTCGGAAGCTACGATCGATCAAAATAGTAATTTTTTTAAGCCAAAAACTGGAGCAGAAAATTACAATAGTTGGTAAAGATGACTTCACTTGAAAGAACTTGAAAAATCTGCTCAAATTCAACGACAACGACTTCGATACTGACGGGCAGATGTACCAGGGGCGTTGACCACAAGACTAGGACTGAAAGGAAAGGCCAAAGTAATCTGTTTAGCTAAATGTTTAGGGATCGAAGAATAAAATAAAAATATATATATATATGGTACCCAAAACGATCATTTATAATACTTTTAAGGGAGAACATTAAAGAAACCTTTGGTGTACACATCACGATTGTGCCCAGTTTAGACAGCGAAACATAAAAGAATTATCTCTTTTGTGCAGAAATAGTGTTCTTTATAATTAACTAATAAAATGTGCATCTTAGGCCATGCTACGGATTTCTTGCACGTTGGCCGGGAGTCTCCAAGGATTTCCTCGAGATTCTCAAGCGGAAATCTGAGCACCTGTTAATTCGTCCGATATGCAGTAATGGTTATCCTACCAACAATAACAATTAATGAAATTCAAACTATCACACAGTTGTTATCAGAACAACGAGCAATACGTCCTTCACGTCGGTCAAACCCGATGACGTTTATTGACGTCATTTCTGTGAGATGCGGATGTAGCATGCAGCCAATGAGCTAAAAGTGCGTAGTTTTAAAAAATACCCTCGCGGTCGACTAACCCGCTGGCAGAAATGGGTACCAGAGTAGCACCCTGGAAAGGTTAGGAATGGCGTCTCGTTCGTTAGTTACGATGCTTGAGGCGACACTAGACAGGAGTCTCTAAACACTTCTGGATAAGCGACCGAACACATATTGGTAAAAACCCGCGTACTAAGACGCCATCTCGTACCGTTATTTTTGAGCTAGAAGTGGTCACTGTCTCACAATCGACATTACCGTTAGAATAAACGAACCAGAGCTGACCAATATCCACTTCCTTCACCTCCCCAATCGGAGCACTGAACTAGGCTGTACAGTCCAGTCAAGTGTATGGATTGGACTAGGAAGGTAAATAGCATATTAACAAGAAAATGGCCAGTCACGTGATTGCTTTAAAACTTTAGGACAACGGATATTGGTGACAGACAACAATAATAATAAAAACAGCAGAAGAGGTTGTCTCTTCAATCTGAGCATTCGGGAGTACGTATGCTAGAATATATGATAGAACATACGTGAGAACATATGCTAGAACATACGGGAGTACATATGCTAGAACATACGGGAGTACATATGCTAGAACATACGGGAGTACATATGCTAGAACATACGCGAGAACATATGCTAGAAAAACCGCGAGAGCATATGCTAGAGCATATGCGAGAACATATGTCAGAACATATGCGAGAACATATGCTAGAACATATGCGAGAACATATGCTAGAACATACACGAGAACATATGCTAGAACATACGCGAGAAGATATGCTAGAACATACGCGAGAACATATGCTAGAACTAACGTGAGAACATATTTTAGAACATACGCGAGACAATATGCTAGAACATATGTTAGAACATATGCGAGAACATACGGTAGTTGAAAATCCACAAAGAATAGACTGTATGCAGTGGTCGGGGCCAACATTTAACAGAGAATTCCTACCATTTTCCACAAACAAAAATCAAGCGTTAGTGATATTACCTGGGAAAATAAAGAGTGTGTTGCTGGTGAAACGAAGTTCGTGTTCTGTGCTAACATATTCCTGTGTTATCAGGAGAAAGATAAGATTGCATATAATCATTGTTAAAGAATGGCAAGTGATGTTCCTAAGTCAAAGACGCGTACAAATATTTACTATTGTGACAACCGGAACTTTCTTTCTGCCGGGACTGTCAGGACCGCGTTCCTAAAACTGTCAGGACTTTGTCGGTTACTGAACTTAACTTAATTATTATTTTCCATTTCATTATATAAATGTAAAACAGATATAATCATAATTTGGTATATGTAATACTAATATGCAAAGTAGAACAGAGCTTTATAGGCTGGTATACTACGATTACCTCGTTTTATTGAATGGGGTAATAGAGATCCGGTAAACCCCCTCTCAGAAAAAAGCACTGGTTATAACAATAAGTTTTTCTTGTTATATCAATAATAAACAGAACAAGAAAGAAAGAAGGAAAGAAAAAAGAAAGGAAGGAAGGAAGGAAGGAAGGAAGGAAGGAAGGAAGGAAGGAAGGAAGGAAGGAAGGAAGGAAGGAAGGAAGGAAGGAAGGAAGGAAGGAAGGAAGGAAGGAAGGAAGGAAGGAAGGAAGGAAGGAAGGAAGGAAGGAAGGAAGGAAGGAAGGAAGGAAGGAAGGAAGGAAGGAAGGAAGGAAGGAATCCCCGCGTCACGACAAATATAGTGTTATTAATGTTATTTTTGCCAATTTTTTTAAACTTTGGGTCAGAATTACGCCAGTTCCGTTTTTTTTTTTTAAAAACTCTTGATCCACGTCCAGCAGGTTACTTGTTATAGGCACATAATATTGTTTAATTTGATGAATACATTACATCTGTTTTGATTTCTTCTCATCACTAGGTGGACTGTTTCTACGAATATCTTCGATTCTATGCTAGGCTACGGAAAGCAGTTGAGGTCTCAAACAGTGTTTCCGTCCGTAATATTGGCAAGCGCACTGACTTGCTGACCACAAGAGCACCTGATCGATTGAATAAAGACGATATTCCTATCTCTGCAATTTATTTCATTCTGCTTCATCTGGACAATGTGAACCGAAATCACAAGATGGAAAATAAAAAAGCTTTATAATCATATCGAGTTCCATTTGGTGTAATCAATTATTAACAGCTTGTTTGTTGATACGGTCGAAAGTTTGTTCCTGTTATCGTTTGTCGAAATAACCTGGATGCATAAAATAATAAAAATAAGTAATAAAAATTAATACAATTTGAATGTGCATACATTTTATGAAAGGAAATAGCAAACATAATGCACATATTTAATGTTAAATGTAGGGATATAGAGACCACTCGTGCACTGTCGGGGCACGAAAGAGGAGTACATAATTGTGGTGCTGTTGTTCCCTCCTACCAGGCACGTTCTATGAGACTACTAAGGAGGGTTAGACATAAAGCTGGCTATCCTGTCATCATCATCATGTGCCATACCGGTTGGCGTAGGCGATCATGTCCCTCCACAATCTTCTATCTACAGCGCATCGTATCAGTTCTGTTGTTGACATTTTTCCATGCCATGACACCAAGCTATCCAGTATTTTCTCTCTTTGTCGTCCGCGATCTCTCTTTCCTTTTATTTTGCCAGTTATAACCAAGTATTCCAACTTTCCTCTTCTCATGATGTGCCCGAAAAATGTTGATTGCTGGCTATCCTGTACTGTAAAAAAATAAACCGTAAAAATGTTACAAACATAGGCAGACAAAGGAGAAAAGACAGCTGGAAGTTGAGCTGAAGATGTTGTGGAAATCATGGTATTATTTTATAAAAATGCCAAGAAACAGGACGGCTTGGAAAGTGATTGTTGAAGACCTATGCTCAATTGAGGGTTGAAAGGAAGAATAAACATACGAAATCAGCATTTATGTTTACGTTATATGTGATCTTATTTTCTTAGTGGGGATGGAGGAGGGAGATGGGAAGATTGTGTAGAATATTATCCAGATGGTTGAAACTATTTCATTTGTTTGATATGTGAGCTCCCGCTCAAGTGTGTTTGTGCGTGTTTTGCCTTCTTTTGAATCTTAAAAGTCCTTCTTTCTCTTTTTCTCCAACATTGTGTACTATATCGCTGTGGATTATGGACAATCGACAGTTCTGATTAAAAAATAGTTTCTTTGAATGCAATTGTTACAAAAGGTTACTCGTAATACTATGGATGGAATGAAGAAAAAAATGTCAGTTGTACACGAACTTAAAATTGTATAAAACTGGTTGATACAAAACACAAAAACAAGGAAAATGAAATATTTTTGAGTGCATGCAACAGCAAAATGGCACAGAGAAAATAGTTATGGGGTGCATAGTTCCTGGTGAACGATAAGAAGGAGGGAACACAGAAGAAGATGGGTGCAAAATATCATAGACAAGCTTGGGTTGACTGCTGAAGAAGTTGGACATCCCATGCAGGTCATAGACAACTTCAGAGTAGCTGTCATTGGAGCCAAGCTCTAACAGAGACAACTTCAGAGCAGCTGTCATTGGAGCCAAGCTCTAACAGAGACAACTTCAGAGCAGCTGTCATTGGAGCCAAGCTCTAACAGAGACAACTTCAGAGCAGCTGTCATGGGAGCCATGCTCTAACAGAGACAACTTCAGAGCAGCTGTCATTGGAGCCAAGCTCTAACAGAGACAACTTCAGAGCAGCTGTCACGGGAGCCATGCTCTAACAGAGACAACTTCAGAGCAGCTGTCATGGGAGCCACGTTTTAACAGAGACAACTTCAGAGCAGCAAGCATAGGAGCAATGTTTTAACAGAGACAACTTCAGAGCAGCTGTCACGGGAGCCATGCTCTAACAGAGACAACTTCAGAGCAGCTGTCATGGGAGCCACGTTTTAACAGAGACAACTTCAGAGCAGCTGTCACGGGAGCCATGCTCTAACAGAGACAACTTCAGAGCAGCTGTCATGGGAGCCACGTTTTAACAGAGACAACTTCAGAGCAGCAAGCATAGGAGCAATGTTTTAACAGAGACAACTTCAGAGCAGCTGTCATAGGAGCCATGTTTAAACAGATAAAACTTCAGAGCAGCTGTCATGGGAGCAATGCTCTAACAGAGACAACTTTAGAGCAGCTGTCATAGGCGCCATGTTTAAACAGATAAAACTTCAGAGCAGCTGTCAATGGAGCCAAGCTCTAACAGAGACAACTTTAGAGCAGCTGTCATAGGCGCCATGTTTAAACAGATAAAACTTCAGAGCAGCTGTCATGGGAGCCATGTTTTAACAGAGACAACTTCAGAGCAGCTGTCATAGGAGCCATGTTTTAACAGAGACAACTTCAGAGCAGCTGTCATAGGAGCCATGTTTTAACAGAGACAACTTCAGAGCAGCTGTCATAGGAGCCATGTTTTAACAGAGACAACTTCAGAGCAGCTGTCATAGGAGCCAAGTTTTAACAGAGACAACTTGAGAGCTGCAGCCATGGGAGCCATGATCTAAAGAAGATCAGACAAACTAGTCTTCAGTTCGCTGTAACACTCTATCACATTTCATACCAGGGCAAAGCCGGAGCACGGCCAACTATAGATTTATTAAGGCCCGTGGACAGAAAATAAAACGGGAAAATACTCCAACTAACGGGACATTTTTAGCTATATGAGATATAGACGGTTGACGTCACTATACCAACAACCGCCCCTGCTGGCAAAGCTGAAAATGTAACGCTAGCTTGAATCCAGGATTTCCCTCTCAGTCCGCATGTAGATTAATGTTAGGGTTTATAGTTATAAGGTAAATCAATACTTGACTGTGGCCGGAGCCTGGTACCGTTCCATTTCAATGAACAATCAGTCGCCTCCTGCACAAATCTCCGCATACAGGCGTCAAAACAAGTTGACTTAATGGCCAGATGAATGTGACGGGACCACCACAGTCTCGGCAAACAAAATTCAGACCAAAAAGAATGACTTGAAAATAAAATGCACTTAAAATATCATCAGTACCAAAGCTTTTATGACTAGGCGGCCATCGTGGGCCGCCGCACCAACCGCAGAATCCAGCATAAATGTAAAAAGTCGATTTATCAGCTACTAGACATCCTTCAGTGCGTGCGAATAACAATGTCAAATGCATGTGAATATAAAAATAGCTACAGATGACTTTATTGTGAAACCTCAAACATACCTCACTGAATGAAGACGATCTCGTTTTAATTAAAATACCAGGTGGGAATAAACAATCCAAGCAAAGTTAAGAGATTCATGTAAACTTGACAAAGAGAAATTACGAGTGATTTATGTTGAAACAAAGAAAGCTGAAGATTCATCGACTGAATCAAGAAATGAGTGGTCGGTTAGAATAGTAGACATTAAAATATGAGAAATGTGTTTCTCTCTCTCTCTCTCTCTCTCTCTCTCTCTCTCTCTCTCTCTCTCTCTCTGCGATCAGGACTCAATCAGAGTAGTACTCCAGACTCTCGCACGAAGACAGCTGTCTGTTTAAGCCTGTTAGATCCACTCCGATTGAATACCTGTTAAAACGTTGCACTGTGTTCTGCGCCAGTGGCCCAGTGCATCCGATTTCAGCCAGCATTTTGTTCAGGTTTGCTTTCCTTAGCCTTTGATTGTCCCCAATCTTCCTGCAAGGCAGCAGATGATCTTTTCTGTAGGGGGATTCTGCCCTTAGATTGTCGGCCTTCCCAGGTTTACGAGCACCATCTGCCCGAGTCACTAGAGGTGACTAACACAGACATGCGACTTGTAATATGAGGAAACTGCAACTAGGAACACTTTTCATGCACAGCCTCCAACTGTTCCCGCCGCCTATCCCCATATACTGGTAAGTCACGTCCTCTTGAAAATGATGATCGTCATAGCACTTGATGATGTTAGGCCATCGTTGATGACTCCAATTCCGAACATATAGACACACAGTCAGACCGCAAATTTTCCCCGTCGCACATCAAACAGCAGACCGTAAAATTTGCGCACGGCCGGTTTAGTGACCCATTACGATGACGTAGCACACAACAATGTCGCCGAACAAATAATCTCGATCCCTTTAGATTTCTGTCTGATTACTCAAGTGTAAGCAGCCTACGACGAATAAAACACGAAGCATAGAGACAAATCTGCGGCTGACGAAGTAGTTTACATTAATGTGTAACATGGAAATAACTTGCGTCAAAGAATTTCAACAACGGTCATGAACAGCACCAATGTGACGTAAAGCGCAGATCAAGTCTAGACGGTGGAAGGTCTCACTCACAACACTTGATTCGTAAAAAAACAGACTGTTGTCGTAACACGACCTCGCCCCAGCGACACAGATGTATCAAGCATATCATCATTTTGACTTTAGCGTAGAAAAGTGCAATGAAGATCCGAAATTAATCAGACCCTGGTTGCATTTTCTGCAGCGATCGAGAGGACGTGGACTAGATCCGCCATCTTGGAGACGGAAGTCTCGATATTGTTTCGATATTGCTTTTCCCGAGTGTATTAACCGGCAAGGAGGAAAACAGTTGCTATCAAAGAAAAGTTGCATGATAACACGCAAAAGATGAGGCATGTTGAACCGATCTTAGAAGTGGATTATACATACATACATACCAGTGGCGTATTCTCTATGCTACCGCAGCTACCGCCGGTAGCCTGAACATATTAACGAAATACAAAAGGGAATGATAATTTATTATATTTTTTTCATAATTATATTACAAATTTTCGAATATTCTATTACACATTTCGTAGGCCAATATGATTTATTTGCTTTGATTTGCATTTATTAAAGCAAGGTTTACTTATGGCCACTATAACGTTTGTGAATGAAGCCGAAAAACCGCTAATCAGCAGCGGTACAATCCTCTTCTCTCCGACTTAGAATTAATGACCTTGACATTCAAAAATTCCCAGCAAAATTATACGGACGAGAGTTACCTCTATACTAATACGGTTTCATGGGTTATTTTTAGCGCTAGCCAATCAGAATCGTCACAAAGTGAAAGTGAAACTATGTCTCATTACCGGAACTTCCTTAGCTATTTATTACTACGTTATGAGCATCAGCATCTGTAGAAAGAACTTGTTCTGCTCTCAAGAAAATCAAATCTTATTGTCGCTCAACTCAGACACAAACACGCTTATCTGGTTTGGCATTAATGTCCATTGATAAATCATTCCTTCAGAAACTTAGAAACCAATCTAACAGTACTTTCAATGACAAAGTCATCGAGACATTTTCGTCTCAAACAAGACGGATAGAGTTTACATATAAATAAGTAATTTAAAATTTAGTAATGTCACTAGCAAATATTACTTCATGTTAGCCTACTGAATATAATGTATGTCTTTATATATAATGTCAGCGGTAGCCCAGACCCCAAAACCAGTATACGCCACTGATACATACCTATATATATATATATATATATATATATATATATATATATATATATATGTATATATATATATATATATATATATATATATATATAGGAGAGAAACAATTGTGAGAGAGAGAGGGAGAGAGAGAAATAATAGTGAGAGATGAGAGAAAGAAACCGCGTTGAAAGCGATAAGAAACCGAGAGGAAGAAATAAATTGGGATAAAAGAAAGAGCAGAGATGAAAGATAGGAGAGCATATTGGGATGAAAGAACTGCCTAAACGAGAGAAAGAGTTCGCTATACGAGAAAGTGAGAATCCAATAAAGAAGAGAAACCGAGAAAAGAAAGACACAGAGAATAACGTGAAAAGGGACTAAGATGAAAGAGAAAGAAAAAAAGAGTTGTGATTAGAATGTTCACAGAAATAAGAAGGAGGGGCGAGAGAAACAAACCTTTACACTGTTGGAATAAAGAATCAAACTTCATAGTAGTAGGTCACAATATTGAAATCTAGAAGAAAATCAGTTCATCTGAATATTAGAATATTCTTTTTATAGAAATTAGAATATGTTCAAGAAATGTATAGAGCAAAATAAAAAAAGAAAAGAAAATATAAAAAGTGGGTATCTATTTGGCATTACGAAAAATGTAAACCAAACGATATAAGCCGCACTAAAACAGAGGAGAGGTTAGAAAACTGGTTAACTAAGGACAAGAGGTAGGGTTCGATTCTCCGACCCACCTGCTGTAGGTCGTTGTCGTTGTCATCATCATCATCATCATCATCATCATCATCGGGCGCATGCCGGATGACATAGGCTATCATCTCCCTCCACATCTTTCAGCCTCTTCATGCAAATCATTATTTTAGTCTGTGATCTTTTATAACATCATTTGGATAAGCTGTTGAATAATTTTTATCTTTTTTCTTCTTTCTGGTTCTTTCTCTCTTCACTTCTTTCCATTCATTCTTCCCATCGTTTTAACATCTTCAAAGCCTGCTTTTAGCATCACATGCTCAATATATATACATTGTATTTTTCTTATGATTAAGATGCTATTTTTGGTTTATCCAGCTCATTACAAAATTCTTCATTAGTAATATTTGCTTTTAACCTAGGGATAGAGAGATACAGCGAAGACGCTAGTGCTGGATAGGACATACACTACGGAACCCAACTGAGAGTATTACACAACATGCCCTTTTTTTGGAATCCCAAGGGGAAAAGACAGAGGAAGACCAAAGAATTCTTGGAGAAGACAGATAGAAGCAGAGATGAAGATGATGTGGAAGACATGTAATGATCTTAAAAGAATGGCAAGAGACAGAACGACTTGGAAAGTGTTTGTTGAAGACCTATGCTCCACAGGGAGCTGAAAGTGTTTGTTGAAGACCTATGCTCCACAGGGAGCTGAAAGGTAGAAGAAGAATCTTTGCTTTCCATGAATTTCATAGCATTCTTCAAATTAGCAGCATCTCATCTGCCTCTTATGTTCTCTGTGTTGTTTTGCTTATCGTCCATAACTCACTTCATGTAGTAAAATAGCTTCAGTGTAGCAAATTTAGCACACGTTTTGTTAACATTAATTAACAAGGATTTGTTACATAGGTTAGAAGTAGCTGTAGGTTCGCACAGCTTTGGTTCTTTGGTTATGGAAGGCCTTGGTATCACGGCAAACGAATTAAAATCCATAATTGCTCAACCGCCAATGCCAGTGGAATCATCCGAATTAATAACTCAATTACTTACTACTAGCACAGCTTTTATTGGGAACTGAATCTATTTTGTGGGAAGGTGAGACGGTGCTGCCGTTGTGCTGACCACGTTACAAAAACAATGTGCTGATGGTAACCACACTAAAAAAAATCCATAACGCCATATTTTACACACGAGGTGTGACAACGTTGAAAACGCAACAAAGGCATAATGCTTAACAAGCAGATTGACATCACGACATAAGAGCTACAGTTCTGTCTTTCACAGCAGATGCCACAAAGTGTGTATATATTTAACTTGTGGTTTCTTTATATATTCCTAACTTAACTGATATCAAACCGTTTTATCATTTATTCATTTATTTATTATCTTGAGTTTGAAGTTGGCTCCCAACTCACTTCATTTCGGTTGTATTTATTTTATTGGTTGTTCTAAGATCTAGTGTCCAGGTATTGACATTGATAACAACTTTATGACGAGATTGCGTTGAAGAACACTTGTTTTGCTTTTATTGTGATTCTTATGTTGGCCAATGTCGCTGAATTATTTTGAGCTTATCTTTTTACTCCAATGATATCCTTGACATTTCTGCTTATCATCAATTGTTTTTAATCAGAGTTGTCCCTCCTGAAAAGACAAAACCCACTATAATTCTCGAGTGACGAAAGATTTACTATCAAAAAGACTTTGCTCACAAAGTGACAGAAAAGTGACAAATGATTTATAGTCAAATTTGCAGTAAAATGGCAACAGACTACTATCAAAGTGACAAAAAACCACCACCATCAAAGTGACAGAAAAGTGACAAAAGACTCTTATCAAAGTGACAGAAGAGTGACAAAAGACTCTACTATCAAAGTGACAGAAAACTGACAAAAAACCACCACCATCAGAGTGACAAAAGACTCTACTATCAAAGTGACAGAAAAGTGACAAAATACTCTATCATCAAAGTGGTAGAAAAGTGACAAAAGAATCTACTATCAAAGTGATAGAAAAATAACAAAAGAATCTATCATCAAAGTGACAGAAAAATGACAAAAGACTCTATCATCAAAGTGACAGAAAAATGACAAAAGACTCTACTATCAAACTGATAGAAAAGTGACAAAAAACCACCACCATCAAAGTGACAAAAGACTCTACTATCAAAGTGATAGAAAAGTGACAAAAGACTCTACTATCAAAGTGATAGAAAAGTGACAAAAGACTCTACTATCAAAGTGATAGAAAAGTGACAAAAGACTCTACTATCAAAGTGGTAGAAAAGTGACAAAAGAATCTACTATCAAAGTGATAGAAAAGTGACAAAAAACCACCACCATCAAAGTGACAGAAAAATTACAAAAGAATCTATCATCAGAGTGGCAGAAAAATGACAAAAGACTCTATCATCAAAGTGAAAGAAAAGTGACAAAAGACTCTACTATCAAAGTGATAGAAAAGTGACAAAAAACCACCACCATCAAAGTGACAAAAGCCTCTACTATCAAAGTGACAGTAAAGTGACTAAAGACTCTACCATCAAAGTAGAAAAAAAAAACTAACAGATCCCAGCATCAAGTGCACATGCGGACTTTATTCTCCAGTCTCACAGAAAATCCCAAGTACATTCCAGTAATGAAATGAAAGCCACAATTGTAGTTTTTTTCCTCTTTCTTTTTCAATGCAGTTCTGAAGCGATAAAAGCTGTCAGCGGCTCAAAGATAATTGATTTCATTAGGATAGCGAAAACTAGAATTTAATCAGTATGATAACCAACTTACCTGCGATGGATGTGGTAACGGTCTAACGAGTCTGTCTAGTTGAGTAAGGATCGAAAATGGAAATAAAAATCGGTACAAAAATACCACGTTGAGTCGGATGTTGGGTCGAAACGCGTAGATTTTGAAGTTTCTGCTTTTTTATTTTAAATACATATCTGTGTGTGTTGTATGTTTGTTCCTGCTGAAGGCATATTGTGCTGAAACGTTGTTCTAGTTTGTGTCGTCCACTTATTACGTAAAGCTACAACCATACTGTTGTTTACAATTTTTCTTCATTCTCCAAACCACAACAACGCTCGTCTCAAGCACTTTCAGTGTCGGACAGCGAAGTAGTGTAGTCGTCGAGCGACGCAACTGCCGAAGAATAAATGGTTAATGCCACCGTGCATCAGAAATATCAGAGTCATGATTATTACCAAGTAGCATGCCTGATGATATAGTTGATCATATCTCACCACAACTTGCTATTTTCACAGCTGTCTAAAATGTCCGCTGCAGCTCTGTCACCACTGTATCCCCCAACGTGTTGCTGTTACCCAAGGGCTACTAGACACGACGAGCCGCAAGGTGCTGTGAGCATTCATATATATATCTATACGACATGTAAAAAGAAGTAAAGTAAAGTGCTCCCGTCACACCAAGTGGCGTATAGGGAATATGGTGTTAATGACCATACATTTTACAGGCCTTCGGCACATGATTTGTGAGGTAATGTGGTCGGTATTACGCCCGTGCCGCTTTACTTTCCCAGAAAAAAAAATCCGGTGTCCATTAAAGGCTGGGTGAATCGGAAGCCGTCGGTTGGGATCAAACCTTACCTCTTGTCCTTTGTTGTCCAGTTCACTAACCACTGAGCTATCGCGGCTCCCATGTATATGATATGTAATCTAATTATATTGTTCAATGCAGCAGGAGATCGACGCCTGGAAGTCATGAACCCCCCCCCCACCCCCCGACCCACCAGAGTGCCAAGAAGCTAAATGCCCGGAACACTTGGCCGACTGGGTCCCTTCTAATGATCATATCGCCTCCTGCTGAGTTTCTTGTTACTATATATATATATATATATATATATATATATGTTCCTCTATGTGTGCAGATAAAGGCAAAGATATAGGTACATAATGAGAACAGTTTATAAACAGACAAGTGATTTATTAATAAACAAAATGAGAATCTCAAAGAATTTGCTCATTGTGTTCCCAGAACCGAAACTCCTTCAGCTCTAAACAACTGTCTATAAATATTTGAACTAAATTTTTAAAATCATTTGGCTCAAACTCAATTTTTTTTTACTTTAAAGACCTTAACACAAAACTCCGTTTTTGAGGACTAATGGATCGTCTGACAACTCCCATGAAATTTGCTGCAGCAGTTGTGTGTGTGTGTGTGCGTGTGTGCGTGCGTGTGTGTGCTTGTGTGTGCGTGTGTGCGTGCGTGCGTGCGTGCGTGTGTGTGACACTGCACATATATGGGAGCCGCGATAGCTCAGTGGTTAGCGAACTGGACTACAGAGGACAAGAGGTAGGGTTCGATCCCAACCGACGGTTCACCCAGCCTTAAATACCGGATTTTTTCTGGGAAAGTAACGCGGCACGGGCGTAATACCGACCACATTACCCCAAATATCATGTGCTGAAGGTCTGTACAATTTATGGTCACTAACACCATATTCCCTATACGCCACTTGACGTGACGGGGGCTCTTTACTTTTTTTTACTTTTACAAGCTCAGATCAAAAGCACAACAAATCAAAGGATGTATAAACTGCAGCCATTCCCTGATTGGGAGAGATTTTGAAAATAAATTCAACGTTTAAGTTTTTGCGGCATTTAACTTTAAATTTAAAAAAACTAAAAAACTAAATTAAATTGAAATACTATATAAAAACTGATTTACATTAATCTTATCAATGTTATTTAACTTTTAACGACCGCTTCGACGCAACATGCGCAATGTTCCGATTTCGGTCAATGTACCTTTAGCCGCACAGTGCGTCACTCTCAATTTGATTAGTGTAAACTGTCATCAAACCATATTCTATTTATATTTCTTGTATTATCTTGATATTGCTAAAATCTAATTCCTTGTTTAATTATCTAACAATTCATAGATAATATGTTAAGGGTTAGATAAGAATAAATTTGTAGATTAATATTTAAAATATAAAAAAATTTGTCTCTGAAACCTCTACCGCTAAATTGACAATAACGTTTCGTACTGTAAGAGTTAACGTAATAATGCGCAGTATTTTGTTAACTAAGAAGAGTAATGAAGATGTTCTGAGAGAGGTCAAAGCAGAAAGAGAGCTAACTTCCAATATTAGGAAGAAACAATCATCATTTTTTGGCCATGTAATGAGAATAGAACAGCTGGAATATATTGTAACAACTGGAAAAATTGAGGGACGAAGAGATAGAGGGAAGCAAAGAGAAAAATAACAGACAGCTTAAGAGAATGGCTTGGCAGAAGGTCAACAACAGAAATGATAAATAGCTGCCGAGATCGAAGGTTGTGGAGAGACATGCCACCTATGCCAGTATGCCCGGCACTTGATGATGATTTTGTTAGAATTAAAACATCACAACGATAGTACGAACTATATTTTCTTGTTACTATATTTGGCGTCCTCGTAATATGGCGGCGCAAGACGATGGCTTAGGTTCGCGTGATGGTAAGAAACCACCGGCTCTGACAGGACTACTTAGTTCCGACCAAATAGAAGAATGCATTGTCCCAAAGACGTCACATTGTTGTCAAATCTCTATGATGATGTCACAGGGAAGCTAAACATCTAAAAATGATGTGAACACAAGAAGAAGATAAAAATGATCACATCATTTCGAAGTGAAGAGATCAATGTTTTTAATCTTCTTCTTCACTCCATTTTATACATGTTGTGTAACGAGGTAGCTTCGTATCAGTTCCCACGGCAGACTCCTGTAATAGGAAAAATGCCGCAATGATAAAGAAAGGAGGAAGCTCCAGCTCATACCTCAACACCACCCCCCCTCCTTTTCCAAACACTACCCACCCCACCCCCGCCCACACCCCGAAAAAAAAAAGAAAAAAGAAAAGTCCTCGTTACTCTGACAGGCATATCATACATATTTTATTCGTATTTTTTTTAAGTTGCATTGAAGAATCAACAGGAAGCATGTAAGGAACAAAATTATACCAGATATATGTGAAAAACTATGTGGACTTGTGGAATGAAAGGTCACCAATAGTGCAATAGATAATAATGATAATATTAATAGAAGGAGCTATAGAGATAACGGAAGATCTATATATGTGCTTTATAGACTACACTCAATATTCCGGAGAAATTAAACATTGATGGCAAGGATCTAAGAATCATTAAAATAATGCATGTGTTGGCAACAAATAACAGTCATAAGAATTATAAAAAAAAAAAAACAGGGCAGTTCCAATATATAAAAAACAAGAAGTCGGACAAGGCTGTGTACTATCGCCTTTTTTGCTCTCATTTAACAGCGAAAATATTATGAGATCAATAATAGACAAAAAAGGAATTGAAGTCGACGGTCACAATATAAACAATTTGCGATATGTGGATGTCACAGTCTTAATAGCAGAGACAGAGAATGAATTACAAGAAATGATAGACATAATAGTAAAAGAAAGCAACAAGAAAAGACTAAGTCTAAAAAGTAAGAAAACAGAAGTAACGGTCATTTTGAAGAAACAATCATCACCATCCTGCAACATACGAATAAACCGGACAAATCTGAAACTAGTGCAACTCGTAAAATACTTGGACACAAATATAGCAACAGATGGAAGATACACCACAGAAATAAAAGGCAGAATAGCTCAGGCCAAAACAGCATTTCAGAAAATAAAAAACGTCTTGTTCAATAAGTCTATGTCAAAATAAATGAGAACTATAGAGTTCATTCACGCTATATAGAGCCAATTCTGAGCTATGGAAGCGAATCATGGACAGCAGACAAAAAAATGAAGAGATGATTTCTCAGAAGAATGTTGAAAGCTCCCTGAATAGCTAAAAAGACCTACGAGGAAATTCTCAGAGACCAACACAAAAGAGGAGCTCCTAAAAAATCTGAAAAAAAAAAACACAATCAACATTTTCCAGGCACATCATGAGAAGAGGAAAGTTGGAGTACTTGCCTACAACTGGCAATATACAGTGAAAGAGAAATCGTGGACGGAAAAGAGAGGAGATACTAGATAGCATGGTGTCGTGGCATGGAAAACAGTCAACAGAATATAAATAGAAAACTGTGGAAGGACTTGTTCGCCTAAACCGGCAGGTATGGCACATGATGATGGTAATGATAATGAGTTTCATTGAAGATAACACTCAATCTTACTCTTAATATGCCTCGAAATCTGTGTCCTTGTCGTCTCTTTTTTTTTCTTCTTCATTGTACTAAACCCGCGGTTGGCTTACCACGGCAACAGCCGGGGTTCGTAATCCCGGCGAGGACACCTGGGTTTTACTAATTCCCTAAAAATTAGTAGGAGCCGCGATAGCTCAGTGGTTAGTGAACTGGACTACTACGGACAAGGGGTAGGGTTCGATCCCAACCGACGGCTCCGGGTTCACCCAGCCTTAAAATGGGTACCGGATTTTTTCTGGGAAAGTAAAAGCAGCACGGGCGTAATACCGACCACATTACCCCAAAAATCATGTGCTGAAGGTCTGTAAAATATAGGGTCACTAACACCATATTTCCCTATACGCCACTTGGCGTGACGGGGGGTACTTTACTTTTTTTTTTTTTATTGTACTAAACCTAACCACACAGACTATTGAGTTATTGAATTATTTGCGGGTCATCATCATTGCTCTCCGGACATGTCCATAGGTGCTCAGATCCCCTGTTCAGCAAGTCCCGCTGTGTTCAGCGACTAACGACTCCAGTTCTGTGTTGGTTGATGAGTCTTCTTACACGCCCACTAAGTTTCTCGTTTCTGATTGTGCCCAGCTTAACTCCCATCTCTCTCATCCGAAAGAGTGACGTGGCCTCATGGTTGTCGAAGTCCTGTGCCCCCTCCTACATCTCGGAGGGCATTGATGATGTCAACCCGATCCATTGGTTGACCGTCTTCAACGATAGCTCAGCTAGCCAACCAGTCCGCTTTTTCATTTCACACTTATCCCGCAAGTCCAGGAACACAGACAAAAGTGACTTCTTAAATTCTACCCATTTCTACCTATTGCCTTCGAACAGAGCCCGTCTCAACTATTCTTGTCATGGTTATCGAGTCACTTAATATGCAGGCGTGGGTGTAGTCTTGTGACTCTAACCAGATGAATGCCCTGATCACTGCCATCACCTCCATCGTCATTCAACTCGTGGTCTTAACGTATGCACCACTGTCTTCTTTTACTATTCTGCCTGTCGATCGTGCTGTAAATGCCCATGCACTCCTTTGGTGTAGTATTAGGGATCTATTAGTCTGTATAGATGACAGCGTCTTCCTCCTTGGCGCCTTCCGCCTTATCCCTTTTGATGCATCTTCTCACTTCTTTGTTCACCTATGTGTAAGCTTCACGTGTCTTGGCTTTATTACTTCTTGTTTTACTTTTATTTATGTCTGCTTTCTTGTTCTTCCTTTTTTAAATTTTATCCAGGGTCTCTGTTGTTACCCATGCCTTATTCTGGCGTTCTCTTTTCCCTAGCGTTTCTTCGCATGTCTCTTTCCACATATCGTTTATCTGTTTCCAATGATCTTCTATATTTATTGTATTTTCTAGTTGTTGGAGGACTTGGTATTTGTTTGATATTGTGACTGCAAATTTATCTTTAATTCCTTGTTCTTTAAGAAACCCTACATTGAAATACTTGCTACCCGTATTCGTTGTATTACATATTTTTAATTTAAATTCAAGTTTGGCTATTAGAAGATGATGATCTGAAGCTACATCTGCCCCTCTATATACTTTTACATCCTGTAAGGATGACTTAAACTTATTATTAATACATATGTGATCAATTTGATTTTCTGTTCTGTGATCTGGTGACACCCATGTAGCTTTATGTATTCTTTTATATTGAAATATTGTTCCTCCTAGGCTCACTTGTTTAAGGGTACAGAAATTCACAAATATCTCTCCATTCTCGTTTATATCTCCAAGTCCATGTTTTCCCATAATCTCTTTGAAGCCTCTGTTGCCTGATCCTACTTTAGCATTTAGACCTCCCATCAAGATTATAATATCCTTGGCTCGTCTTTCACCCATCTGATATTTTAACTGTTTATAGAATTCATCTGTAACTAAATCATCCTTATCATTGGTTGGTGCATAGCATTGGATAACGTCACTATGTCTCTGGCGAGAGGATCTTGTAGCTGATGACCATCCATTCTTGTAGCAAGAGGTTCATCCGGACATCAGGAAGGACAGCGGAAGGTGACGTTCACACGGTCTTTGAGCTCATTCTGCCCAGTGACTCGTGTTTAGCCAGTGCCGGCAGTCTCACCTCAACTGCTACATCACGATCGTTGTGAGCTCATTCTTACCGCAAATTAAAAGTAATCCACTTTTGGCGAACCAGCCTTCAATGTTATTTTGGCCGCTGTACAGGTTGCAGATAACAATGACAGATTTTGTTGAGATTAATCATTGATAAGTTTTACGTTGAAGGCCTGAATTTGTTACTAGACCTGAGCCCTGTAGAGTACATTTCCATGATTCATGCGGCCACAGATGGGTCTGTTACAGGGCACGTACAGGGGGTCGTAGTCTTTCACGGTTCATATTGGAGGTACAACAGTGAAGGAAGATGTGATGCTTTTATGGCACATGTTGGAGGCAAAACTATGCTCCACATTGGAGCTGACAGGTACAAGAAGATTATCATTTCCCGCAATTTGCAAAAAATGTTCACTGTACATCATAATGATGAACATAGAGTGCCGTCTCCGCATCGAAGGTTGGCTGTCATGGTGCGCCATTCCGCTCTGTCTCTTGCTTTGATAGTGCAGGTTGGCATAGACTGACTTGTCCATCTTTTGATGTTACTCGTCCATGTTAGTCTTGGTCTGTCTCTTTTACTTTGCACTTCCCCTTCCAAGATTACGTTTAGTAGGCTGCTGTATCTTTTAACATACCCCCAAAAATCTAAAGGATGGTTTCACATGTGTGTCCCCCAACATCATGTATGCCATTATATGCCAACGACGTAACAAGACTTTTTTTGGCGTGTCCGTGAGACGTTTAGCGTGAAGATTTGGTGAATATCTTCGAGATGTTCAACACAGAACAGATCTCCTTCAACTTTGAGATCCACTCGTAGATCCACTTCACAGCGATTTTACTAACACCCCAAACATATGTATGTATTATGGCCAGCAACCCGTGCAGGTCGTTGAGTTTGGCCCTCTAGTAACAAACTGTCTGACCAAACTGACCTAGAACCTGCTGCCAGCGACCAGGTATCTGATGTGTTGTTGGAGCAGTTAGTTGAATCATCGCTGAGAAGTAAGCCTCACTTGAGGACCGAATATCTGCTCACCCAGTTTGTCGTCAACACAAGACATGACACGTGTCAATGCGAGATCTTGACAGATTGGCTTTACAATCTAGGACCTGAAGATTTCAGAGTTGCTGTCATGACGTCTTTTAGGCACAGATTTCACTTCACATGACTCTCCGGCTTTTCTGGCGAGAAAGAAGTAGAGACAAGGAGAAATAGAGAGATGATGGTACTAATGCAGGAATATAAAAAGTTAGAGAAACAAAAAAGAAAAGAGGAAGAAACAGGGAGATAGAGCTAGAGAAACAACAGCGGTGTTGGAGAAGAAGACAGACAAAGAGAGAGAGAGAGAGAGAGAGAGAGAGAGAGAGAGAGAGAACAAGTGATGAACTCGAGAAAGAGAGGAGATATGAAAAAGAAAAACATAGAAAAACTAGAGAGAATGAGAGAGAGACAGAGAAAGATAGAAGGGGGCTGGGTGGTTAAGTCGTAAGGCGTAGGGTCCGGTTTTCGAATCGCGCCACAGACGGTGGACATTCTTCACCTCAAGTCCGTGGTTTTTTATGTGGCTTTATTCTCCCTGATCTATGGGCAGTGAGATCCGATGTCTAACCCTCTCTGGCTATTGAGATATGATATCTAGCCCTTTCTGGGTAATGAGATCCGATGTCTAGCCCTTTCTGGGAAGTGAAATCCGGTGTATAGCCCTCTCTATTCAGTCACTTGACATTTTAATGTTTAAGAACTTATGCTATGCATATGGTATAAGTAAAACTAAAGAGCCCCGTCACGCCAAGTGGCGTATAGGGAATATAGTGTTGGTGACCATAAATTGTACAGACCTTCGGTACATGATTATCGAGGTAATGAGGTCGGTATTACGCCCGTACCGCTTTACTTTATCAGAAAAAAATATGGTACCCATTTAAGGCTTGGTGAACCCGGAAGCCGTCGGTTGGGAGCGAACCCTACCTCTTGTCCTTTGTAGTCCAGCGCACTAACCGCTGAGCTATCTCGGCTCATGCTTATGGTATAGTCATATACAATTATTATTTAAACTATAGTTAGTTGTAAAGTTTGTAATTGTTGCAACAAATGGCATCCAAACGTAAATTCAGTTTCAATCAAGATTTACAAAAGGAATACCCCTTTCTAAAAAAGTTTACATCAGACTTCACTGTAAGATGCAGTATATGTGCCTCTGAGATTTCGATTAACCATAGTGGACGTGGTGATATTAAGAATCACATAAATAGTGCGAAACAATAGAGCCGTCGCTATATCTGCATCAAACTCGCCGTTAACGTTTTTTCGAGCTGAACAGATTGATTGCTGACAAAGATGAACAATTATCTGCTACAGAAGCTTCATTTGCCTATCATACAGTGATACACAATCATACATTTAGATCTATGGACTGCACATCAAAACTACTTCAGGCTACTTTAGAACAAAAATTTACTTGTGCACGTACGAAAACAGAAGCCATTATTCGAAATGTGTTCACACCCCATATTCAAAACGAGTTGAGAGGTGATCTAGAAAACGCAGTTATTTCCATATTGACAGATGCCTCAACCACAAGGAAATCAAGATTGTTCATTTTCTTGTCCGATACTTTGATCACAATAAGGGGCTGAAAGTTAAAATATTAGAATTGAAGTCATTGCCAGGAGAAACATGATATTGTTATTAGTTTTATTAATGACTGTCTAACGGAAAACAAGTTTAGAAAGGAAAGTAGTTGCATTATGTGTAGGCAACACAAATTCTAATTTTGGGGGCGCTGAAAGGAAAGGAAAGAACAATGTTTTCATAAAGCTGAAAGAAAACATTGGACATGGTTTGATAGGTGTTGGTTGTGTGTGCCATATTTTCCACAACAGAATAGCCTTCTTTACTGCCCATGTTTGGGCTCTTTTGTCTATCTACTATGCCATGCTATTCATAGTTCACCTCCACTAGTCCCCATTGAGTCACTTCGGTGTTCTCATATACCCCTTTTTTCTGTGCTACTTACCCCTTTACTGTTTTTATTGTACCCCACTCCCAGCCTTTTGAGTACCTGTTATTCTACTTTTCTATTCTTTCTCCTTTGTATTTGCACACTGACCCCGGTGTGCACTCTTCTGGTTATGTGTGCGTTATGCGCACATTTCTACACATATATGGTTGTCCCCGTATGGGTGTGCACATGCATGTATGTGTTCATGTGTATGGGTATGGTTCATATATATATATATATGCATGTATCGTTCATACATGTGACTGTGCTGGCAACACGATACAATTTGCGATGCGAGTCAAATTTAAGTTATAAGTGAACGTCAATGTCCGTAGTAAAAAGGAATTCAAGCGTTCTTGTGTTATTTCGAACGGATTTATTTGTGATTTATTCTTACAGTTTGTGCGAATAAGCAGAATTACCATCCATTGTGCAATTACGATCACGAAAATGTCAGAAAGCGGGTTTCTTATTTTTAATTGTTTTACCCTGCCAGGAATATATAGAACAACAACAACTTAAATCGTTTGGCCACCTGGTCAGAATGAATCCTTATCAATCACCATCAAGGGCGTTCTTCTCGAGAATGCATGGAAAAATACCAAGAGGAAGCGCAAGAAGAAGATGGATAGATGCAGTGACAGAGACATGTAACAACAAAGGAAAATCACTAATTCAGACAGTTCGAGCAGCTGAAGAAAGACAAATGATATAAACCACGACACCTTTTAGGTATCAGTGAAAGAGAAAAGTAGAGGAAGAAAATTGAGTTATTGAGTTAATTGAGGGTCATCATCATTGCACTCCGAACATGTCCATAGGTGCTCAGTTCCCCTCCTCAGCAACTCCCTCAGTGTCCAGCGACTGACGACTCCAGTTCTATGTTGGTTGATAAGTCTTCTTACACGGCCACCAAGTTTCTCATTTCTGGCTGTGCCCATCTTAACTCCCATTTCCATCATCCGAAGAAGTGACGTTGATCTGTGTTTGTCGAAGTCCTGTGCTCTTCCCACATCTCGGAGTGCATTGATGATGTCCGCCCGATTCATCGGTTGCCCGTCCTCAACGACAGCGCAGCTAGCCAACCTGTCCGCTCTCTCATTTCCCCGTACTCCCGCATGTCCAGGGACATAGACAAAGGTGACCTTACGTATTTTGGATTTTTGCAACGACTCTTCCCATTGCATGCGTACAAAGCCCGCCTCCACTTTTTTTATCATGCTCATCGAATCACTCAGTATACATGCGTGGATGTAGTCTTGTGACTCTAACTATTTGAATGCCTTGGTCACTGCCATCACCTCCATTGTCATGCTACTCGTGGTCATGGCGTATGCACCACTGTCTTCCTTGGCTATTCTGCCTGCCGAGCGTGCTGTAAATGTCCATGCACTTCTTTCGTGTCGTCTTACAGATCCGTCTGTATAGATGACTGCATCTTTCTCATCGGTGTTATCGCAGATGAGACTGTTGACCACAGCATTAACCACGACCGGGTTCTGTTCCCTACTTTTCCTGTCGAGTGTGACAATACATGAGAAAGTCCCCTTGAATGACGTAGGCACCGGTATCCACTCCTCACCAACGCTGATATTGGTAAGCCCACAGACCTGTTTGATGACATCTTCTGCTCGGCCCACCCATGATTTGCCTCTTTTTAGCCTGGTATCTTTCTCTATGTTGAGCACGTGGTGCAATGGATGCTCTGTATCTGTACTAATCTTCAGGTATGCTCGTGCTCTCCAGATCTTGATTCTGTCATCCATGGTTGGAAAGTTAAGAAGATACCTCATTGCTACACAGGGAGTGTCCCTCGTACATCCAAGGATAATGCGCATGGCTTCATTTTGTATTTTCTCCAGCCTATCAATTTGAGTCGTACTGACAGTAAGAATGGCCAGGACATACTCGATTGGTGCGAGGACTAATCCCTGGAACAGAAGAGTAAGTAGCCTCTGCTCGATGTTGGCAGCTGCCATGACCTTCAAGGCGGCTAATCCTTTGCGGGATTTTGTTATCACATGGTCGACGTGGTCCCGAAAACATAGGCTGCGATCAAACTTAACTCCGAGGTATGTCATCAACTTGTCCCTTGTCACCTCATCAGCTCCCATTCGTACTACCGGTGTGGTCGTATTATCGATATGATTGTTAAGGGAGAACCATGAAACTGATGCTTCATTAGGATTAACCAAGGCACCTGAAACCCCACACCAGGAAGAAATGCGATCGAGTTCGTCTTGCATTGTGGAGGCGATTCCCCGTCTGTCTCTTCCCTGTCGATATACCAGAATATCATCAGCAAAAGTCATAGTTCTTCCCCTCCCATCCAGCTGTTGGGCCGTGATCGTTATTGTGTACACGTTAAATAGAACTGGTGACAATGGTGAGCCTTGTGGCAGCCCAGGACAAATGGATGTTGGCCCGGAAGACCAATTTCCACATCTGAGTATCACCTTCCTCTGAAACAGTGCCGCGGCGATCCATCTAATGAGGAAGGGGTTCACGGCCAGTTTGAGAAGCATATGCATTCAAATGGTACCCTGTTGTATGCATCCTCCAGATCTATAGCAGCAGCACATGTCTCCTCTCGTCTGTGGAAGCCTTCGAAGACGTCATAGGCAAATACTGCCGCATTGAGCCATGTCTCTTTGTTATATCTATAACCTCCGAGTGTGGATGGGAATACGCGTTTCTGTTCAAGGTGACAGGTGAGGACACGGGCAACTATTTTCTCCAGCAGCTTGCCCGCAGTGTTCTGCATTGTGATGATTCTGTAGGCACTGATCTGAGAATGGTCCTTGTTTGGCTTCGGTAGCGGATAATAGATAGGTAGAAGAAGATACTTTTAGACAATGTCAGTGTCATTGCAGTCGAGGTAACCTAGACAGCGTCCCCCCACACACCCCCCCCCCGCTCGTGTATTTTTTTATAACCCTTCACCTGAACGGGGGAGCCGCGATAGCTCAGTGGTTAGTGAACTGGACTACAACGGACAAGGGGTAGAGTTCGATCCCAACCGACGGCTCCCGGGTTCACCCAGCCTTTAATGGGTACCGGATTTTTTCTGGGAAAGTAAAGCAACACGGGCGTAATACCGAGCACATTACCCCAAAAATAATGTGCTGAAGGTCTGTAAAATAAAGGGTCACTAACACCATATTTCCCTATACGCCACTTGGCGTGACAAGGGTACTTTACTTTTTTTTTCCACCTGAACAGAGGGTATAATTACAGCTACACCCGTGTGACTCGCCCTTTCCCATTTTGACCACGGTCCACGACACAGGGAAGGCATTTTTCTTTTCTTTAACCAATTTAGATTACTTTGTTTTGGATGTTTCGTTACTAGTTAGCTATGTAGGATTAGTTTTATTTACTTACATATCTGTGTGTGCGTGTTGTTTGTTTGTTCCTGCTGACGGCCTATTGAGCCGAAACGTCGTTCAAATCTGTGTCGTCTACTAATCACTTAAAGCTTTTACCATACCAATTTTTCTATTTTTTTTTTCAATTTTCCCTGTGCCATTCATGCTCTGATGAAGGAGCCAGAATGTGGCTAGCGATTCTTTCGAGCAAGGGTATTCTCTTGAAGTGGGCAAACCCTTATATTTATCTCTCTATTTAGTTCATGATTACTTTCATGCCGACTTTTTTTCTTATGGTCTCTGGTTAATTTGATCCCTTCTATGTAAAAACAGTGAAAGGGTACCGGCAGTGACAGAGCGACTGCGTTCTTTCTTGATGTTGTTATATGTGTATTGTATAAAATAATATCTCTACGTAACCCTTCATAATTCTGATACGTGTACAATAACTTTCGCCCCCCGAGATGTGAAGGGAAACTAATAAACATAATGAAACACACACCATCTAATTTGAGTTATTGCCCCTGAAGGACAAAAAACGTGTCTGCCAATTTGATTGCATGTATCCCCATATTGTTCGTGCCTGGATTATTGATTTCAAATAACGCCATATTTTTGTGTTTTTGTTTGTGAGTACACCACCCATCGGCTAACAATACATTTACTGTTGCAGGTAAGGTCGAAAGTTACATTTCATTATGCTATATATAGTTTTTGTAAAACCATCTTTTGTTTCAGTTTCTTTAGGTCTGTTTAAATGTTAGTAATTATTCTTATTGTCATCTAATCTATCTATCTTTAATCTACTATCTATCTATAATCTATTACTACTATAGAATAGATTCCAGTTCCTCAGTCACAGTCATTTTCAGACAAGACTTACTTAGACTTAGACAGACTAATATAAATACTATACTTATACTAATAGTAATCTAAGTAATAAGTAAACGACTTGGCTTGGCTGAGAACTTAAATTAACTAAATGACTAAATGAACTCTAACATAACATACTAATATAATAATAATCTTATGACTCTAAACTCTAGACCAGTGGTAATCATGCATGATATTTTCAATTTTATGTCTAATTGTCTATCATCGATGTGAATCATCATGAATGATGATGTGTGTGAAATTTATTCCAATGGCCCAAATCATGCAAATCAGCCAAATGCCAAATGTGAGTGAGAAACAAACTTAACTCTCCAGGACTTTTAAAGACAGACTGTCTCATTGTATTGTTGTAATGAACAGTAAAAATATATATATATATATTATATATAAATATATATTATATATATTATATAAATATATATATATATTATAATGTATATGTAATTTATTTATATATATATATATATATATATATATATATATATATATATATATATATATATATATATAGGCTCGGATGACCAACTTCCACATCTCAGTATCACCTAGATTTTGGCATTGAAGTGATCACAGACATATGCAACAACATACAGGATATATACCAAATGAACTATAAACATCAGCTTTCGTTGCATTGCCTAAAAAGAATGGTGCAGTTGAATGTAGGGATTTTAGAGCAATAAGCTTAACTCTTTCAGGACCAGAACAGGAAACAGGAATTTTCAGATTTGGACCAGGTTAATTTTCCTGTTTCCAGAAATGTTACCATATACCTTTTTCATTTGACTACTTCACGCAATAATTTAGATAAATGTGGCATGTGTTATACATCACCGAAAAGGAAAATGGATACAGAAAATTAAAGTAGCAATATATTTATGATATGTGATTATTTAAAGGAATAAAATATTTTTTAAAATATAAAATATTCAAGGTAGATCATTTTTAATTTAAAATATTGTAATTCACTTACCCTTTTCCATGTTTATATGTGTTGCTATCCATTTGTCTTGAAATATTACACAACATAATCCAAATTCCTCCAAAATACAGTTTATTTGATTAATTTATGTTCACAAATAATGAAATTATGTACATTTTTGTAAATGATCCCAGAATGAAAAATATTATAAATTTATGTGACATCAGAACAATATTATTTACAAGTCAAGTTTATTATTTTTATTTATACAACTCCACTTATTTTGTGTGATATGTCCCTAAAGTACCAGTTTCGTTATCAGAATAACTACCACTCGATTCCTCTGAGACACTGATAGTGCTGTAATAGAAGGCATCCACTAGCTAAACCTAAGCCAGATCATCTTACCTTTTTATCATAACTTTTACCAATATTCCAACCCATCATCACAACAAAATTATTGTCCAAGTCTAAATACTATGAATACTCTATTTCTGAATCACTCAATAACAAGGTCTCGAACATAGATCCAGCTTGTTCTGCTCTATATCGTTTTGGTTGACTGCAAGAAGTATCAACAGTCGGCGTGGCCATTATGTGACAAAAATTTGAGAAATAAACAATGAATATAAATAACAAATTTTCCAACGCTCGAAACTTTGACCACGCCGGTATAAACAGAAAGATCAAGAGAGAGAACTCTCCTATTTCCGGAAATCAAGTATTGGTTGAAATAAAAACGAAAATCAGTGAAAACGAATCAAATATTCAACTACACCCGAAATAACTGACTTGTCGGTGAGTGGTTAGAACTGATCAGTTTCATAGAACCAAGGTGTCAGATAATAGTCCGGAAAGAGTTAATGAACTAAGTAACAAAAATCTTGCTACAAGTTATACAAGGAAGGATTCAGAATAAAATCAGTATGAAATTAGAACAACCACAATTTGGATTTCGGGAGCTGCGATAGCTCAGTGGTTAGTGAACTGGACTACCACGGACAAGGGGTAGGGTTCGATCCCAACCGACGGCTTCTGGGTTCACCCAGACTTAAATGGGTACCGGATTTTTTTCTGGGAAAGTAAAGCAGCACGGGCGTAATACTGACCACATTACCCCAAAAATAATGTGCTGAAGGTCTGTAAAATATAGGGTCACTAACACCATATTTCCCTATAGGCCACTTGGCGTGACGGGGGTACTTTACTTTTTTTTTTTTTTTTACAATTTGGATTTAGGAAAAACAGTGGCACAAAAGAAACCATATTCTGCATGAAGACATTAATCGTAAAGTACATAGAAGTAAACACACCAATATATGCCTGCTTCATAGACTACACCAAAGCTTTTGATAGAATACACCATAATCAACTTATAGACTTCCTAAAAGATATAATGTAGTCGACACAGACATACAACTAATATCTAATTTACGCTTGGAGGAAACAACAATAATAAAATATAACAAAGAGAACTCTACTTCCATTGAAATAAAAAGAGGATTAAGACAAGGATGCATCCTATCACCAAGTTTGTTCAATCTATACACTGAGCAAATCTTTAAAAACATCACAGAGATGCCAGGCCTAAACATTAATAGAAAGATAATCAATAACCTAAGATATGCAGATGATACTGTACTACTAGCCAAAGTTCCTGAAGATCTACAACAATTACTTAATGAAATAAACATGACAAGCAAAATATAGGATTAGATATGAATATCAGAAAGACTAAAACTTTGATCATAAACAAAGATAATACTCAAAACCTACAAGTGGATATCAAAGTGGTAGGAATAGACCTGGATACTGTTCAGAGCTACAACTACCTTGGACATTCCTACACCTGTGATGGAAAATGTACAACTGAAATGAACAAAAGAATAGGAATGGCATAAAGTAATTTTAATGAAATGAAAAATATACTAACATCAAAACAAATAACACCAGGGCTAAGAATAGCCAAATGTTATATCTTCTCAATGTCCCTGTATGGTGCAGGAACATGAGCATTAGATAAGAAAACAGAACAGAGAATTGAAGCCTTTGAAATGTGGATTTATAGAAAAATAGGAAGAATTGGAAGGAAAGAAAAGAAAACAAATGATGAAGTCCTGAAACAACTAAAACTGAAAAAAAAAAACTAATAAACACAATTCAAGCACGACATGAGATTTTTGGGGCATGACACAGCAGCTTACTAAAAGTAATTTAGGAAGAGAAAATACAAGGTAAAAGAGGCAGAGACTGAAGGTACTGATTGTCATAGGCTGACTTGTCCATCTTTTAATATTACTCATCCATGTTAGTTTTGGTCTGTCTCTGCCTCTTTTACCTTGTATTTTCTCTTCCTAAATTACTTTTAGTAGGCTGCTGTGTCATGCCCCAAAAATCTCATGTCGTGCTTGAATTGTGTTTATTAGTTTTTTTTTTTTTTCATTTTTAGTTGTTTTAAGACTTCATCATTTGTTTTCTTTTTATATATATATACACACATACATTATCTTTTGTAAGCAAATATTATAGATACTTGTATATAAACAGTTAAAACACATTGTATGAAGGTTGTTTATCTGTTTATACCTGTTAAAGTGGGGACCTAAATCGTGTAGAGTGTTTGATCCTTTCAGCTGTTAATAAATCTTGAGAGCCCATTTGATTCATATAAGCTATCAACTTTAAGCATGATATTTTTATAATTTATACTTGTCTTTTAGCTGTCATTATTATTCAATTTTGCAAAAATTTCAGAATCTTAATCATTTATTCACAAAATTACATGTAAAATATTAGTATATGCTTTTATGGACATTCTCCTTCTTCACCTTTTCAACTTCTTGTGGAGTGCAGGTTGTCAACAAACATTTTCCAAGCCATCTTGTTTTAATACTATTTTCTTAAGATTATTCCATATCATCCCCATCTTTTCCATTTCTGTTTTCACTTGTCTTCACAATGTATAATAAGGCTCCCCATTGACAATGGTCATTGATAAATATGGGCACTAGCACAATATTCTCTATTCACTTTTGGGTGTGCAGGGAATAACTTCCCTCTCTCTTCTTTTGCAATCGATTTATTTTAACACATCTGTACCATGAACCAAAAAAACTGGCTGTAAATACCCGCACAATGATATCTGAAGCTAGATTTTGCTACTTTTAGTTTTTTTGATGTTTCCATAGTTTAATTTCCACTAAAACCCTGTAGTTCTCTCATTTAATCTTTTTCTGACTTCCTAAAGAAATTAACCAAACAAACCACTTGCTTTGGGTCAATTTTCATTTATTTTCTCGCCTTGTTTCAAATGATACAAAAATTTGCTAAAAACGGTCATACCACAGTATGTTAAACTTCTTGGTAAGAAACGTGTTAACATTACATTATTCTTCTTTTTTTCCTTTCCTCATTTGCCTTTTAGTGTTGATGGGAGATATAATTTGTGGTCTTTTGCTTTTTGTTTACCTCTGCTGCTGTTATGTTTCCTAGTGCTTCTAATATTCCATCAATACATCTTTTTCGTGGTCGGCCCTTGGGTCTGGTATTCTCACAATGCTTATTGAAGGCTTGTTGTGTTGTGTTTTGATCTTTCTGCCTTGTCACTTGGCCAGATCATTTTATCTGTTGTTTCTTTATATATACAATAGTGGGGGCTATTTAGCTCTCTTTTTTCTTAGTTCTTTATTTCTGATCTTATCTCTCAGGCTGTTTCCTGTCATTCATATAACACACTTCATCTCAGTAGAGGTTTTTTCTTTTTGTTCTTGCGTCTAAGGTCCAGGACTGGTATTGGTAGCACAATGTTGGAATGCAGATTGTATTGTATGGAGATTGTATTTTGCCTCTAGAGTTATTTCCTTGTTGGACAATAGTGGATTAAAGTTACGTTATTTGATCTCCTAAATTATTTTTAATTGGAAATTATCGCACCATGAGTTCCTTATAACAAATATATGCTGTCAACTTGAAAATAAATGATTTCATATTGTTTCTCTACAATTAATTTTTAAGTAACATAATTAGCTGTGAACATAATTTCCTCTCCTCTCATTAAATTTGTTTAACAAACAATTGCAACATATGATTCTGTTTATCTGGATTGCTATTATTTTATATATATCTTGTTCATCAATATACATATCATTTAATGTTTTCAATATTTATGCTACATTTCAATAAGAGAAATTTTAACTAACCAGGTGTTATAGTGAAAATATGATGTGACCAAAATTATTAGTTGTACAATTTAGTTTTACTTTGATGCCGTGTTATTTAATTCAGCTCTAATTTGCTTAATTTTAGATTGGTAAAAAAAATAAAAAAAATGAGCACCTAGATGCAGTGAATAATATTTTTTAATTATTATTATTAATATTATATTTATTAATTATAAATAATAATAGAATTTCATTTAGCTTGAAAGGGCATGTACCCTTTTTTGTTTAGTGTGTTTCAAATCCTGACAGCAAGCCAATTTTAAATGATGTATATATATACACAAAAGCATTTGACAAAGTACAGCATGTGGAAATAATAAATATGCTGGAGAAATTAAACATTGATGGCAAGGATCTGCGAATCATAAAAAACATTTACTGGCAACAAACAGCAGCTATACGAATTAACAACCAAACAGGACAATTCCAATATATAAAACAAGGAGTCAGACAAGGCTGTGTTCTGTCACCGTATTTGTTTTCACTTTACAGCGAATATATTATGAGATCAATAGTAGACAAAAAAGGAATTGAAGTCAACGGTCACAACATAAATAATTTGCGATATGCGGATGACACAGTCTTAATAGCAGAGACAGAGAACGAACTACAAGAGATGATAGACATAATAGTAGAAGAAAGCAACAAGAAAGGTCTCAGCCTGAATAGTAAGAAAACAGAAGTAATGGTTATATCGAAAAAACAATCATCACCATCATGCAGCATAAAAATAAACGAGACAAACCTGAAACAAGTACAACGTTTCAAATACTTGGGCACAATAATTACATCAGATTGGAGATGCACCACAGAAATAAAAAGCAGAATAGCTCAGGCCAAAATAGCATTTCAGAAAATGAAAAATATCTTATGCAACAAATCTATGTCAATAAAAATGAGAAAGAGAGTTCATCGGTGCTATATAGAACCAATTCTGACCTATGGAAGCGAATCATGGATAGTAGACAAACAAATGAAAAGACGATTAGAGGCCACAGAGATGGGATTTCTCAGAAGAATGTTGAAAGTTCCCTGGACAGATAAAAAGACCAATGAGGAAGTTCTCAAGGAGGCCAACACAAAAAGGGAGCTCTTAAAAAACATCAGAAAGAAGCAATCAACATTTTTCGGGCACATCATGAGAAGAGGAAAGTTGGAATACTTGGTTACAACTGGCAAAATAAAAGGAAAGAGAGATCACGGACGACAAATTGAGAAAATACTGGATAGCTTGGTGTTATGGCATGGAAAACAGTCAACAACAGAACTTATACGATGCACTGTAGATAGAAGATTGTGGAGGGACATGATCGCCTATGTCAACCGGCAGGGTACATGATGAAGATGATGATATATCTAGAAACTAATGATTGGACCATTGTTAAATACTGGAAGAATATAGTATTGTTTGCAGTTAAACAAGAAATGCTGTAAATTGAGGGTCAGTCTGAAAAGTGTTCCTTGTTGCAGTTTCCTCATATTCCAAGTCCAGCTTGCTGCCAGAGCTACTGAGTTAGTGCTCTGTGCACACCGTGAGTTGTGTTTTTCATCTGGACCGTGTTTCGATATTCTGATTGCTTCGCTGAATGATGATATCGTATGACAAAGGATAGTTCAGCTGTGTTCACTTTCGGTGCCACTTGGTCTTATGTCTTTAGGCGTGTGCTGCAGCTGCTATGGTGGGGACTGCAGCTGTGTTTTTTAGTTTGGATCCTTCAATGAGATGAGTTTTAATTCGGACGATTCCACTGGCACAAGCAGTTGAGCAATTATGGATTTGAATTTGTATGCAGTGATAACGGGGCCTTCGACTAATCATAACCAAAACAATGCTATAAATAGGTTGGATTAAAAATAAGCTTAAAAGAAAACAGAAATCATAAAACTGATTTCAATTGATTCTGTAGTGCTTGCAAAATAGAGAACTAGTAGTATGCAGAGCAGTAAATACTTACACATACCTGGGGAGGAATAGTAAAGTAAATTTTTGGTACTGCAACAAAAACATTTTTTTTGAAATGACAAAACCATAATAGTTTTTTGTACAAGTGCAAATAATTCCACCCTATCAAAAATACTATGATGTGGAATTCAAAATGTAAAAAACAGGTTGTTGCTCAATAATTTACCAGAAGACATGTAGTCCACTGACTGTTTTATGGACAGGTCCATGGACAAGGAAAATTGAATAGGAAAATAAGAAGCATTTGAAGATTTTATTAGCACAATATGAAAACTAGGTTTAGGATGTGTGAGTGATGTGCCTTTTCTTTGCTCTTGTATGAAATAAAATGCTGGAGGACAACAGAAAAGGAAACATTAAGATTATGTTATTTTATACAATCTGCCTCTAAGAAAGTTCTTCTAAATAAATTCCAACAAATGAAAACTATTTTTAATAAAGTGCAATTAATAGAAAATGCTCATAGTGATAAAAGTGGGATTATGGAGATTGATAGTTCATGTACTCAGAAGAATCCAGAGCCTATCACAAGGGCTGCCAATCAATAAACCCCACTGGGAGGTGATATAGAGGGAGAACAAATACAAACCTGATTGAGATCAGTAGAACAGAGACGCACAGTGTTAAGCAGATTTGAGACATCAGCAAATGATGATTGGAAACTGAATATTGTAAAGAGATATTAATCACATCATACATTGTCTACCTCTGATTAGTCTGTCAGTGTTGCTAGGGCTGGAAGAAGATTTACACTGAAAAATTCATTAAAAAATTGTCATTGTAGATCAGCTTTATCTATAAGGCATGAAGTGGAGCCTTGTTTTTAATATTAAAATATTTGAATTAAAATATACCAGAGTTCTAAGAGAATTTTGATTCTGAGTTTGAATGATGCTTCTACATTAGAACTGGGATGGAGGATAAAAAAAAAAAATAGAAAAAAATGGTATGGTAAAAGCTTTACGTAATTGATAGACGACACAAATTTGAATGACGTTTCGGTTCAATAGACCTTTTAGTAGGAACAAACAAACAACACACATACAGATATGTAAATGAATAAAACTAATCCTACATAGCTAACTAGTAATGAAGCATCCAAAACAAAATAATAAAAACTGGTTTAAGAAACAAAATATTTTACTTAAAAAAATTAGGTAAAGCTTTTACCATTCCATTTTTTTCTTTGTCTTTTTAAAAATTCTCCCTCACATTTAGCTTTACTGCAGCTTCACATTTTTATACATTCATTTGCATTTCTTTGCCTTGAACTGCATGTGAATAGCGCAGTTAAAAAATGTCATCTGTAAAGGCATTCACTGAGCGACCAAATAATCTCTTTTATACTTGTGTATTATCAGTGCTCTTTTTTTTTTTGCATTATCTTTGGTGTGTTTAGTTGTATATATAAAACCACTTTCCATTAACTTTAGCATCCAAGAATCATTTGACTGCAATGAAGCTTAAGAGTAAGATTGTAGTGTTTATGATTGAAATGAAAAAGGAACTTCATCGTGAAGCATGAAAGAAACCCATGTGGCATGGCAGATCTTAAAAAGATGGAAAGTGACAAGCTACAGCCAGTAGTGATAAGAGGCCGAAAAGAAAGATGGAGTAGTGGAGAAAGAAAGGCAACCAGAGGTACAATTATTTGGTGTGTTTATGGAAAGAGGGGTCTTTCCCTTTCACTTGGGACATAACCACTCCACTTTATGTTACGTTAAATACATTCTTAATTTTATTATAAAGTAGTTACTATTTTTTTATTATTTTGTTTAATGTTTTAATTCATTTATTATAGCATTTAATTGTGTTATCGTTACTTTGAATTTTGTGTGTTTGTTGTTTTAATTTATCAAAACAGGCACTGTTTAGAGTATGGGATTGGACTAAATCACTTTGCATTACTTCTAATGGAAAAAAATTGATTCAAACAATTAACAGTGAACGGCCTCCTGGAGCGAATTTGAAATGTGAAACAGCACTATATTATGATACATCTCTTTATACCAGTGGTTAGAAAATTGTTGACACCCGCACTTCCCTTACTTTGCTGATTACCGCTCTTCTGACAGTTGCAGTCATTTAAGTCGAGTAAACTCTGATTCTTCTATTTATTTTTGGATAGATTACTATTTTAGGTATAGAAATTAATTTCAGTAACAATAAATATATAAAAGTGATTTAATTTAGCAAAATTCATTAAGATCAATTTACTTGGTCTTCATATATGGTATATAGATTGATAAATGATGACACTGTCCTGTTGAAACTCGTTTATGTACTAACAAAGGCTATGTGAATGTTGTCATATTATTATTTCTAACAACTAAGTAGGCACACCACAATATCCTTGACACTATGCCCTTGCTGAAGTTTGGCGGCACCCCTGAGATCAGTGTGCACACTTTGCTAACATCTCCTTTATATGATCTGTAGTTAAAATAAGGGAAAAGTAGCACGACCTGACAGCATACAGATAGAGCTGATACAGGCACTAGAAGATTTTGGCATTGAAGTGATTACAGACATATGCAATGACATACACCATACAGGATACATACCAAATGAACTAAAAACATCAACTTTCATTGCATTGCCTAAAAGGAATGGTGCAGTTGAATGCAGTGACTTTAGAACAATAAGCCTAATGAGACATGTTACAAAAATCTTGCTAAAAGTTATACGAGGAAGGATTCAGAATAAAATCAATATTGAATTAGATGAGCACCAATTTGGATTTAGGAAAAATAGTGGCACAAAAGAAGCCATATTCTGCATGAGAACACTAATTGAAAATTGCACAAAAGTAAACAAACCAATATAAGCCTGCATCATAGACTGCAACAAAGCTTTTGATAGAATACACCACAAACAACTTATAAAATGCCTAAAAGAGATACATCTAGATGACATGGACATACAAAAAAATATGAATGGCTCATCGTAAATCCCTAGAACGGCCATACGCTAATCTTACTGTCTGTTGTTTGATATGCGACAGGGATAATCTGGTGACTATCTGTGTGTTTATATGTTCGGAATTGGAGTCAACAACGATGGCCTAACATCATCAAGCGCTATATATTTTAAAAAAATATGACAATCATCATTGTCAGGAGGATGTGAACTTCCGGCATATGGTGGATATGCGACAGGAACCAGTGAAGGCTATGCATGAAAAGTGTTCCTTGTTGCAGTTTCCTCATATTCCAAGTCTGGCTTGTTGCAGGAGCTACTGAGTTAAGTTCTCTGTGCACACCGTGAGCTGCGTGTCTCATCTGTTTTGATCATGTTTCGATATTCTAATTGTTTACGATGAATGATGATATCGTATGACAGGGAACAGTTGGCTGTGTTCACTTTCTGTGCGGTTTCACCTTATGTCTTTTGACATGTGCTGAGACTGCTACGATGAGGACTACAGTTACTTTTCTTTGTTTGGGAGATGAGATATTAATTCTGATGATTACGCTGGCACGGGCGGTTGAGGAATTATGGATTTTACTTTGTTTGCAGTGATACCGGGCATTCCATAACCAAATACAACTAATATGTAATTTATACTGGGAGCATACAGCAATAATAAAATATAACAAAGAGAACTCTACACCCATTGATATAAAAAGAGGAGTAAGACAGGGATGCATCCTATCACCAAGCTTGTTCAATCTATACACTGAGCAAATCTTTAAAAACATCACAGAGATGCCAGGCCTAAACATTAATGGAAGGATAATGAATAACCTAAGATATGCTGATGATACTGTACTACTAGCAGAAAATCCAAAAGATCTACTACAATCACTTAATAAAGTAAACATGACAAGCAAAATATATGGACTAGATATGAATATAAAAAAAAAGACTAAAACTATGATCATAAACAAAGAAAATACTCAAAACCTACAAGTGGATATCAAAATTGAAGGTCTCTACCTGGAGACAGTTCAGAACTAGAACTACTTTGGCCATACTATAACCAGTGATAGAAAATGTAAAACTGAAATAAAGAAAAGAATAGGAATGGCAGAAAGTAATTTTAATGTTATGAAAAATATACTAACATCAAAACAAATAACACCAGGGCTAAAACTAAGAATAGCTAAAAGTTAAATATACTTTTTTTTGGTTGTATTTTTATGTTTAACATTTTCTGTGAGATATGCTTACCCTATTTCTGTTTAATTAATTTCATTTTTCTCTCGGGCTGAAGACAGCACATAGGTTTTGAAGTCATAATTTTCCACAATTGTAAGCATTAAGGCAGTGTTTTGTGCCATAAGCATCAATGTGATATGCTGTAAGCATTAAGGCGGTGTTATATGATGTAAGCATTAAGTCAGTGTTATATGATGTAAGCATTAAGGCGGTGTTATATGCTGTAAGCATTAAGTCAGTGTTATATGATGTAAGCATTAAGACGGTGTTATATGATGTAAGCATTAAGTCAGTGTTATATGATGTAAGCATTAAGTCAGTGGTATATGATGTAAGCATTAAGTCAGTGGTATATAACAGGTGACAAAATATACATGGAAAACAAACCAGTTGAAGAGATCGATCACTTTATCTATCTTGGAAGTCACATTGATCGAGAAGGGGATACGAGCAAAGAAATTAAAATCAGAATAGCTAAAGCAGCAATGTCTTTCAGAAGCCTTGAAAAGTTGTGGAAATCAAAACTTATCAGCACAAACACAAAACTTAGGCTATTCAAATCAAATGTACTATCAACCCTTACGTATGCGTGTGAAAGCTGGAAAACAACAAGAGATATAGAAACAAAGTTGAACGCATTCGAAAATAAATGTCTAAGGAAAATACTTGGTATAGCATGGAACGAATTCAAAACAAATGAGGAAATTAGAGAAATCGCCAATCAACCACTAATATCTTCAGTAATAAAGAAAAGACGATGGTCATACGTTGGACATGTGATGAGAAGAGATAATAACCGAATAGCAAAGCAAGCCCTCATATGGGAAACAACAGGTAAAAGAAAAAGAGGAAGACCCAGGGAGACACTGAGAAGAACATTGATGAGAGAGGCAAGAGCAGCAGGAGTCGGCTCCCTCAATGAGATAGAACTGCTTGCACAGAACAGAGACAGATGGCGAGATTTGATAAAATATCTTTAAAAGAAAACTGCTAGAACAAAAAATCCATATAGGAGAAGGTGTATCTTGGTCTACGCCCTATGGGCCGGTTACGGCTCGAAAGGTCAATAGATAGATATGCTGTAAGCATTAAGGCGGTGTTATATGATGTAAGCATTAAGTCATTGTTATATGATGTAAGCATTAAGGCGGTGTTATATGGTGTAAGCATTAAGGCGGTGTTATATGCTGTGAGCATATTAAGTCGGTGTTATATGATGTAAGCATTAAGTCGGTGTTATATGGTGTAAGCATTATATATATGGCCCTTTTCGTCTTGTCAGACGGTCTAGTGGAGGCTATTGCGTATTTTTTTGAGGTATTGTTTTTGCCGAACAGCTTCTCTCGTGGCTAATTCTACCAATGTTTGACAAACACACGCGGTCACATAATGAACAGGTCAGGCTCGCTGGTCCACAGGGTTTACCATCCTTTTTCATGAGTCTCTTCTCTTCTAAGTCCTGTCTTAGAACAGTCTCAAATGTTGTTATACCGTTCCTGATACGTGCTCTCCATGATGTGCGATCACTTGCCAGATGTTGCCAGTCGTTTTCACAGATGGAGAAGTCTTTCAGAGATGATTTGCAGATATCTCTATATCGTAGTTTAGGTCTGCCGATTTGTCGTTTTCCGTGTTTTAGCTCGCCATATAGTATTTGCCTAGGAATGCGTTTTTCTTCCATCCGTTGGACATGCCCCAGCCATCTTAGCCTTCGACTTCTGAGCATCGACATGATTGTTAGGGTCTTAGCACGTTGCAGGACAGTTAAGTTGGTTATTTTGTCCTGCCATTTGATGTGCATTATTTTGCGGAGACATCGCATGTGGAAGACATTTAGTCTTTTTTCCTGGTTTGAGTATGTTGTCCAGGTTTCGGATCCATATAGTAGTGTGCTAAGCACACACGTTTGATATATTAAGAGTTTAGTCTTTTGAGTTAGTTTCGTGTTGTTCCATGCCCTTTTTGTGAGTTTGCCGAAGGTCGTAGCTGCCTTACCAATTCGACAGTTTATTTCTTCATCAAGAGAGATGGTTTGCGTAACTGTGGATCCAAGATATGTAAATTTCTGTACTGATTCTAGTGGGCAGTCTTTTAGAGTAATAGATATAGGTTTGAAGTCACCTTGATTTAGTATTACTGTCTTCTGAACATTAATTGACAGTGAAAAAAGGTCGCATGCTTTATCCAGGTTGTTGATCAGCGACTGTAGGGTGGCCTCACTATGAGCGACTAGGGCTGCATCGTCAGCAAATAAAAATTCTTTAAGTAGGGCAACATTTGTTTTGGTTTTTGCTCTTAGTCGTGCTAGGTTGAACAGTGAGCCATCTGGTCTAGTGCGAATGTAAATATCTCCTGAGCTGTTTTCGAAGGTGTAATTTAGGAGGGCAGCAAAAAATATACCAAAAAGGGTGGGGGCGAGGACACATCCCTGTTTCACTCCTTTGTTGACTTTGAAATTCTCTGATGGACTCCCATCAAAATGGACTTTGCCATTCATGTCTTCATGGAAGGAAATTATCAGCCTAAGTAATTTAGGAGGGCAGCCTATGCCTTCTAACACCTTGTAGAGACCATCTCTGTTTACTGTGTCGAATGCCTTTGTGAGATCCACAAAGGCAATATACAGCGGCATATTTTGTTCCCGACATTTTTCCTGCAGTTGTCTAAGAGTGAAGATCATATCTATGGTTGATCTCCCGGGTCTGAAACCGCATTGGGACTCGGGAAGCACCCGTTCTGCAAGTCTATGCAGGCGATTAAGTACGACTCTAGCAAAAGCTTTGCCTGTTGTGCTAAGGAGAGAAATGCTTCTGTAATTATTGCAGTCGCCCCTGTCTCCTTTATTCTTGTACAGCGTTATAATCTTGGCATTTCTCATATCATGAGGTATTTCTCCGTTTCTCCAGCATTTAATTAGCAGTTTGTATAGGTGTGGAAGTAGTACGCTTAGGTTGTCCTTTAGTACATCTGTGGGAATGTTGTCATTTCCTGCAGCTTTTCCTCTTGAGAGGGCATTTATAGCGTCAGCAAGTTCGTTCATAGTAGGCTCAACATCCAGTTCAAACATTGTAGGATATTTGGGTATTGATTGTGCTAGAGCTGTGTTTGCTGGTCTGTCGTCACTGTATAGATTAGAGTAGTGTTCAACCCATCTTTGCATTTGTTGTCCCTTGTCAGTAATAGGTTCTCCAAACTTGGATTTTAGGGGGGCTAATTTTGTTATTTTTGGTCCAAGGGCCTTTTTTATATTGTCATGCATGGTTTTTGAGTCGCCCCTGTCTGAGGCTTTCTGTATTTCAGAGCATAGATTGTTCCAGTATTCGTTTGCGCATCTTCTTGCTTCGCGTTGTAGGGTGGCTTGCGCATGTTTGAGCTGATCCTTGGTGATTTGATTGGGATTATTATTGAAGTTCAGTAGAGCCTTTTTCTTATTAGCTATTAGTGGGTCTAGTCTTGCTGCATTTTCTTCGACCCAGTCGTTCTTTGAGAACCGTTTCTGGCCGTAGGTAGATAGAGCGCAGTTATAGATGTGTGTTCTCAGGGAGCACCAGTTGTCATCCACACTTGATGCATCTTCTACTTCTTCTACCAGTTCATCAAACTTGGATCTAAAAATGTCTTCGGTTGGTGTGGTTTTTGTCGCTGTGATGTTGATCTTGGCTGCTGCAGGCTCTCTTGATTTGTAGATACGACTACTTCTGGCTTTGATCTTACTAATGACTAGAGCGTGGTCTGTGTTGCAGTCTGCACTGTGATATGTTCGTGTTATTCTGATGTTATTTAAAGACTGCCTACGTGTAAGAACTAGGTCTAGTTGGTGCCAGTGACCACTTCTAGCATGACGCCATGTTACTTTATGCTTGTGTTTCACATTAAAGTATGTATTTGTTACACATAGGTGGTTATTTGAGCAGAATTCTAGGAGTCGCTGGCCATTTCCGTTGATTTTTCCAATGCCGTGGTGACCTAGACATGTTGGCCAATATTGCTGATCAGATCCTGTGCGTGCATTGAAATCACCGAGTAAGTATAATAGTTCCTCTTTTGGAAGTGAGTCAATGGTCATTTGCAGTTGTTGGTAGAAGTTGTCTTTCTCTTCGTCTGATGCAGCCAACGTTGGTGCATATGCACTAATGATATTTATTGATCCACTCTTCGTATGTAGCTGGAGTATCATCAAGCGTTCAGACACTCCTTTTGGCGTGATTATGGAGTTTATGTGTTTGTTATGTACAGCAAAGCCTACTCCATGTATACGTGGTTTTTCGGGGCTTAGGCCTTGCCAGAAAAAGGTATAGTTTCCTTCCTTTACAGAACCACAGTCTGAGAGTCTTGTTTCTTGTAGGGCAGCAATATCAACATGTAGCCTATTTAGTTCTTTATCTATGAGTGCTGTTGTTCTAATTTGTCCTTCTTTCAGTGTGCTTGTTTTAGTAAGTCCAGGGCACATGGTCCTTACGTTCCATGTGCCAAGTTTAAACATTGGTGCTTTCTTCCTCATTTCACTTTGCCTACTCTGCCTGGGCACAGGATATGGAGATAGTGCTTTACCCAGTCGCACTATCCCCCTCTCGACTTCGTTTCAAGGATTTCCGAAGGAGGGACAAAGCCCATACGTTCGGAATTAAATTAATGTAAGCATTAAGGCGGTGTTATATGGTGTGAGCATATTAAGTCGGTGTTATATACTGTACGCATTAAGGCGGTGTTATATGGTGTGAGCATATTAAGTCGGTGTTATATACTGTAAGCATTAAGGCGGTGTTATATGCTGTGAGCATATTAAGTCGGTGTTATATGATGTAAGCATTAAGGCGGTGTTATATGATGTAAGCATTAAGGCGGTGTTATATGGTGTAAGCATTAAGGCGGTGTTATATGCTGTAACCATTAAGGCGGTGTTATATTATGTAAGCATTAAGTCGGTGTTATATGATGTAAGCATTTTGGTGGTGTTATATGATGTAAGCATTAAGGTGGTGTTATGTGCTCTAAGCATTAAGGCGAATGATATCGGTTGTGGTTGTGAGATCTCCCAGCACTACATCCTCACACAATTCTGAAAGGAGACCCTCGTTTCCGGCACAAAACACTGCTCCTGGTCCAGGTGGTGTTCGGTACGACGACATAGGCGATTTAGCTGACGACGACTTGAAAAAAGGCTTGCCAAAGAGTTTAATGGCATTCAGAATGGCCAGATTAAGGAAGAGTGGCTGCACAGCTCCGACGCCAAACAAGGACCATTCTCAGATCAGTGCCTACAGAATCATCACGATGCAGAACATTGCGGGCAAGCTACTGGAGAAAATAGTTGCCCGTGCACTCACCTGTCGCCTTGAACAGATACGCGCATTCCCACCCACACTCGGAGGTTATAGATATAACAAAAAGACATGGCTCAATGATGTAGTCTTCGCCTGTTATGTCTTCGAAGGCCTCCACAGACGAAAGAAGACATGTGCTGCTGCTATAGATCTGGAGGATGCATACAACAGAGTACCATTTGAATACCTCATGCTCCTCAAACTGGCGGTGCACCCTTTCCTCAGATGGATCGCTGCAGCACTGTTTCAAAAGATGGTGATACTCAGATGTGAAAGTTGGTCATCGCAGCCAACAGATATTTGTCCAGAGCTGCCACGACGGGATATCGCCTCCACGCTGCAAGACGAACTCGATTGCATCTCTTCCCGGTGAGGTCTATCAGGTGCCGTGGTTAGTCCTAATAAAGCATCAGTTGCATATTTCTCACTTAACAATCATCGCTAACACGGAAACACCGGTGGTACGAATGTGGTCTGATGAGGTGACCAGGGATAGGTTGATAACGTACCTCGAAGTTAAGTTTGATCGCACCCTGTGTTTTCGGGACCACGTCGACCATGTGATAACAAAATCCCGCAAAGGATTAGCCGCCTTGAAGGCCATGGCAGTTGCTAACATTGAGCTGAGGCTATTTACCCTTCAGTTCCAGGGACTAGATCTCGCACCAGTCGAGTATGCCCTGGCAATTTTTACTGTCATTACGACGCCGATTGACAGGCTGGAGGAAATACAGAATGAAGTTATGGGCATTATCTTGGCATGTACGAGGGACGCCCCATGTGTAGCAATGAGGTATCTTCTTGACTTTCCAACCATGGATGACAAGATCCAGATCTGGAGGGCACGAGCATATCTGAAGATAAGTTCAGATAAAAAGCATCCATCGCACAACGAGCTCAATACAGAGAAAGGTGTCAGACTAAAAAGAGACAAGTCATGGGTGGGTCGATCAGGAGACGTCATCAAACAGGTCTGTGGGCTTACCAATATCAGCGTTGGTGAGGAGTGGATACCGGTGCCTACGTCATTTGAGGGGACTTTCTCGTGTATTGTCACACTCGACAGGAAAATAGGGAACAGAACCCGGTCGCGGTTAATGCTGAGGTCAACAGTCTCATCTGCGATAACACCGATGAGAAAGATGCAGTCATCTAAACAGACGGATCTGTAAAACGACACAAAAGGAGTACGTGTGCATATACAGCACGCTCGACAGGGAGAATAGTCAAGGAAGACAGTGGTGCATACGTTATCACCATGAGTAGCATGACGATGGAGCTGATGGCAGTGACCAGGACATCTGGTTAGAGTCACAAGACTACACCCACGCCTGCATACTGAGTGATTCGATGAGCATGATAAAAAAGTGGAGGCGGGCTCTGTACGCATTAAATGGGTAGAGTCATTACAGAAGTAACAAATACGTAAGGTCACTTTTGTCTACGTCCAATGATATGCGGGAGTACGGGGAAATGAAAGAGCGGACTTGTTTTTAGCTACGCTATTGTTGATGACGGTCAATCAATGGATCGAGCGGACATCATCAATGTCCTCCGAGATGTGGGAAGGGCATATTACTTCAACAACCATGAGTCCACGTCACTCCTTCGGATGAAAGAGATGGGAGTTAAGATGGGCACAACCAGAAACTTAGTGTGCGTGTAAGAAGACTTATCAACCAACGCAAAACTGGAGTCGTCAGTCGCTGAACACTGGGGGACTTGCTGAGGGAATCTGAGCACTTAAGGACATGTTCGGAGTATAATGTTGATGACCCGCAAATAACTCAATAACTCAAAGCATTAAGTCAGTATTATATGCTGTAAGCAGGTAAAAAATTATTTAATTTTTACCTGTAGCCTTCGTTTGGAAATTACCTTTTTTGGTTGCCGACTTTGGCAGGACGTTAAATGGACGTTGCGGTGTTAAGGGGTGACTAACTGTAAGCTACGATATCTGTGCCCGACATATCAAATTCACATATATTATTTTTAGATACATTGCTTACTGTCATCAAATTTCAGAACAGCTTTTTTGGATACCGCACTGATCCTGACGCGAACGGGTCAGGTTTTAAAATTTACAATATTTTTTTTCCTCGAGGAAGTTTGAGTGAAGAAGTAATTATGCATAACTTATCGATGGATGTCGTTTGGAATCGTCCCCTGTGCAGCCGATTATGGTATGCACGGAGCTCGACTTTGTCAACAGAATTTCCCAATGCCCTTTGGTGGGTGCCGTGACATGGGGTAAAGTGCATATGGGAAATATTCCCGACTGAAGTGAGACTAATTCCATGAACAGAATAGTATAATAGAATAGTATAGTATAATTTAGTAGGATATAATAGAATAGTATAGTATAATTTAGTAGGATATAATAGAATAGTATAGTATAATTTAGTAGGATATAATAGAATAGTATAGTATAATTTAGTAGGATATAATATAATAGTATAGTATAATTTAATAAGATATAATAGAATAGTATAATTTAATAGAATAGTATAATAGTATAGTTAATAGAGTATAGTAGTCAGTTATAAGTCTGTGATCGCTCTCAGATCTTGCGTTGTCCAGTGTCTCGGTCTCATTGGTTGATTGTTAATGAAGGCATCATATGAGTCTCACGATCGTAGCATCCTGTCACGGTCAAAGAGGATTTTGATGGCCAAAATTTCACCGCTTGCTTTCAACTGTTTAGTTCTTCATTTTATACTTTTCTTTGGCTTCCCAATGCTTGAAAATATCTTCGAGGTTTAGATAGGAAGAAAGAGAAGGAAAACGACGTTACCATTCAGTAGCGTATGATATTCTAAAATCAATGTTTGTAGCTTTAGAAATAAAGTCAGGAATCTTTTACATTGAACATGATATCGTTGATTAGCTTTATGAGCAGTGAGAAAGTAAATCCTGAGAAGATTTGCTGTCAAGAGTTAGCAACAGAACAAAGCAAGAAATTGATGATGAATCTCTGAGTGCGACATAAGGCTTCTGAGAAGATTTACTCTCAAGGGTTAACAACAGAACAAAGCGAGATATTGATGATGGATAATATGAATCTCTAAGTACAATATAAGAATACATGTTCAGTATTTAAAACATGAGCATTTATGTATGATTTATGATCCCTTACTTTTCCGTTACCTGCTCTAACATATCATAATTTAATATATGTACCAAAAAAAAAAAAACGAAATAATAAAGAGAGGTTCATCCTACCATTTGATGAAGGTGGGTTTCCATATATTTAAGTAGTTGAACGTATGCCAAACGTGCCAACTTAGGTTCATCCATATCTGCGACTGTGTCATTTTTAAAGAGCAAATAATTGTACTTCTCTGTCGTGTCTCAGTTTTGTATCCTACCCTTGCTATATAAGTAGTGAAAAACGGTGCGGTGCCGTGATTTTTAATCTCTGTCGTGTCTCTGTTTTGTATCCTACCCTTGCTATATAAGTAGTGAAAAACGGTGCGGTGCCGTGATTTTTAATCTCTGTCGTGTCTCTGTTTTGTATCCTACCCTTGCTATATATGTAGTGAAAAACGGTGCGGTGCCGTGATTTTTAATCTCTGTCGTGTCTCTGTTTTGTATCCTACCCTTGCTATATAAGTAGTGAAAAACGGTGCGGTGCCGTGATTTTTAATCTCTGTCGTGTCTCTGTTTTGTATCCTACCCTTGCTATATAAGTAGTGAAAAACGGTGCGGTGCCGTGATTTTTAATCTCTGTTTTGTATCCTACCCTTGCTATATAAGTAGTGAAAAACGGTGCGGTGCCGTGATTTTTAATCTCTGTCGTGTCTCTGTTTTGTATCCTACCCTTGCTATATAAGTAGTGAAAAACGGTGCGGTGCCGTGATTTTTAATCTCTGTCGTGTCTCTGTTTTGTATCCTACCCTTGCTATATAAGTAGTGAAAAACGGTGCGGTGCCGTGATTTTTAATCTCTGTCGTGTCTCTGTTTTGTATCCTACCCTTGCTATATAAGTAGTGAAACACGGTGCGGTGCCGTGATTTTTAATCTCTGTCGTGTCTCTGTTTTGTATCCTACCCTTGCTATATAAGTAGTGGAAAACGGTGCGGTGCCGTGATTTTTAATCTCTGTCGTGTCTCTGTTTTGTATCCTACCCTTGCTATATAAGTAGTGAAACACGGTGCGGTGCCGTGATTTGTAATCTGTCGTGGCTCTTTTCTTGTCTCCATCCTTGTTATATTAGTAGTGAAAAACAGCGCGGTGCCGTGATTTTTATCCACTGTCGTTTCTTATTAACGCTTGACTCCAACTCCCTGTACCGCTGCAGCATTTCTCAGAGATTGTCCGTCCATCAGACTTTTGATAGTGATCGATAGATATTCAATCGATTCTCGTATGCAGGGCAATGTTGATTGATTATAATCCATTCTCTTGAGATGGACGGACCACACATTTGTTTTAAAATATGGACGTGAGAGAAAAGACGCTATCACATTACCGTTCACACGTGTGGATATGTCCCTGACACATTAGTTTTAAAAAAAAAAACTATTTGAGCAACGAACAACTTAAACACGGTTTTAGACTGATTAACGAAATAATGAGAAATGATAATGTAAAAATAATCAGGAAATATAATATTAAGAGATGCCAAGGAAAAAAGAACACAAAAGACTACAAACTATATCTTTTCCCAACAACTGAAGCCTGAAGGTAGATCTGAAAGGAAAGAGGAATAAGATGATGATGATAGTTATTAGGGAGAATGTCTAGAGCCATATCAATTTAAATGAATGGTTTACGTTATGCATGATAAAATCCGATACCCGTCCAAGGCTGGGTGAACCTGGAAGCCGTCGATCAGGATCGAACCGACCTCTTGTCTACTCTTTCTTGCTTTGATGGTGCAGGCTATCATAGATTGACCTGTCCATCTTTTGATGTTACTCGTCCATGTTAGTCTTGGTCTGCCTCTTTTGCCGTGTATTTTCCCTTCCAATATTACTTTTAGTAGGCTGTTGTGTCTATTAACATGCCCAAAAAATTTCATTTGTCTTGTCTTAATTGTATTTAGTAGTTCTCTTTTTATTTTCAGTTGTTTAGTAGTTCTATTTTTATTTTCAGTTGTTTTAAAACTTCATCGTTTGTTTTCTTTTCTTTCCATCCAGTTCTACCTATTCTTCTATAAATCCACATTTCAAAGGCTTCAATTTTCTGTTCTGTTTTCTTGTATAATATCAATGTTTCTGCACTATACAGGAATAATGAGAAGATGTAACATTTTGCCATTCTTAGTTTCAGCCCTGCTGATATTTGTTTTGTTGTTAGTATATTTTTCATGGCATTAAAATTACTTTTTGCCATACCTATTCTTTTGTTTATTTCAATTTTACATTTTCCATCATTGGTTATACTATGTCCCAGGTAGTTGTAGCTCTGGACTGTCTCCAGATGTATTCTCTCAACTGTGATATTTAAGGTGTATATTATAGGTCTTCATAATTTTCTTTGTTTATGATCATAGTTTTAGTCTTTTTGATATTCATATCTAGTCCATATTTTTTGCTTGTTATGTTTATCACATTAAGCAATTGTTGTAGGTCTAGGATTTTCTGCTAGTAGAACAGTATCATCAGCATATCTTAGGTTATTGATTATCTTTCCATTAATGTTTAGACCTGGTATCTCTGAGATGTTTTTAAAGATTTGCTCAGTGTATAGATTGAACAAGCTTGGTGATAGGATGCATCCGTGTCTTACTCCTCTTTTTATATCAATGGGTGTAGAGTTCTCCTTGTTATATGTTATTATTGCTGTTTGCTCCCAGTACAAATTACATATTAGTCGTATGTCTGTATAGTCTAGATTTATATCCTTTAGGCAGTCTATAAGTTGGTTATGGTGTATTCTATCGAAAGCTTTGGTGTAGTCTATGAAGCAGGCATATATTGGTTTGTTTACTTATATGTACTTTTCAATCAATGTTCTCATGCTATATATGGCTTCTTTTGTGCCACTGTTTTTCCTTAATCCAAATTGTTGCTCATCTAATTCAGTATTGATTTTATTCTGACTTCCTTCCCTGTATAACTTTTAGTAAAATTTTTATTACCTGGCTCATTAGGCTTATTATTCTGAAATCACTGTATTCAACTACACCATTCTTTTTAGGCAATGCAATGAAAGTTGATGTTTTTAGATCGTTTGGTATGTATCCTGTATGGTATATGTCATTGCATATGTTTGTGGTCACTTCGATGCCAAAATCTTCTAGAGCGTGTATCATCTCTATCTGTATATTGTCAGGTCCTGCTGCCTTTCCCTTTTTCATTGTTTTTATTGCTTTTTATACTTCAGATTTCGGGTTTTTATAGTTGTATGTACATTTTATGTCTGGCTTTTTGTCCCTTTCGTCATGAAATAATTCTGTTATAAATTCTTGCCATCTATCTATTATATCTTTGTTGTCTGTTAGCATTCTTCCCTCTTAGTTTGCAATACATCCGTTTCCTGCAGCTTTTTTGTCATTATTAGTCATTCTCTTTATTTCTGTGTGCATCTCTCTTAAGTTTTGTTTACTTTCTATAGTTTCGACTTCTAGAAATCTTTGGTTGAGCCAGTCTTCTTTTGCCTCACCACCTTCTTTCACATCGAGTATGTGCTAACAAATGTAAAGCGTAGGAGCGCGCTGAGACTGTTAATATGATATTTTTATGTTATCATTGATGACTATTAACGTATATGATGGTGATGGCTGACCATGCATTTTACACCACTTACAATTCTTTATTGGGGGCCGCGATAACTCAGTGGTTGGTGGACTGGACAACAAATGACAGGAGGTCGTGTTCGATCCTCATCCGATTTCACTCAGCCTTAAATGGGTATCGGATTTTTTTTTCTGGGAAAGTAAAGCGGCACGGGCGTAATACCGACCACATTACCCCAAAAATCATATGCCAAATGTCTATGAAAATTATGGCCACTAACACCATATTCCCTGTACGTCACTTGGCGTGACGGGGCTCTTTACTCTACTTTTACTTACAATTCGTTATTGACGTTTCTGTTCTGCTTTGTAAAGGCAAAGGTGAAGGGAACAGCTGGAGTACATTGTGACAAATGAGAACAACAAGCCAATTATTAAAGGAAGAAGAGATAGAGGGAACTACACCAGCTTGGTATTTAAGTCAGAAAAAGATTTCACAAACATATGTAGAGACAGAAAGCTGTTGACAAACTTGATCATGCCAGTAGGCACAGCATTTATGATGATGAAAGGTATCTTATGGTGTTTGATGATGAAAGTTATCCCATGGTGTTTGATGATGAAAGGTATCTTATGGTGTTTGATGATGAAAGGTATCTTATGGTGTTTGATGATGAAAGGTGTCGCATGGTGTTTGATGATGAAAGGTATCTTATGGTGTTTGATGATGAAAGGTATCTTATGGTGTTTGATGATGAAAGGTATCCCACGGTGATTGATGACGAAAGGTATCGCATGGTGTTTGATGATGAAAGGTATCCCACGGTGATTGATGATGAAAGTCCTTTGGTGGAGTGGAATATAGGGTCTCCACTTCAACCGTCATTTTTAAGGTAAGGAAGTGTGCTTAGACAGATGCCCCATCGCCCTCCCCCTCACCCCCCCCAACCCCAACCCTCCCGACCCCTTCAGACCATAGGTCATGTACCTTTCGTTTTCAACTGAGTCGACTGAAGTATTCATGTTTTGAGCCATGGTTTTTTGCATGAAAAGCGGACCACCTAAGTTTTCACAAATCCGTTACATAACTAGCATCGAGTTTCTTATTGTGCATGTGCTTGCAGGCTTTAGTATCGGATAGTTGGATTATTGTAAATGCAAACTCAGTGATGTCATCTGTGTGCGACGAAGCGTTAAAACTCGGTCGTTAGCATGTTTTATTTATAGAAAGTCGTCGGTGATACTGACAGTTCCATTGTTTGTTAAACTTCATCATCATCATCGTGTGCCTTCTCCGCAACGAAGGTTGGCTACCATGGATCGCCATTCCACTCTGTTTCTTGCTTTGATGGTGCAGCCTGACATAGATTGACTTGTCCATCTTTTGATGTTACTCGTCCATGTTAGTCTTGGTCTGCCTCTGCCTCTTTTACCTTGTATTTTTGGTTAAACTTGCATTGTTGGAATTCAGTGAATTTAAAGAACATCATGATTAATAGTGTGGAAATAGTGAAGGGTTGACTGCATGGCGTGCGTCTCTTTGGAGGCAAGCACAAATATCAAATAAATTTGTTAATACTAAGTGGTCTAAGAACGAGTTTTAACTACTCCATATCATTTTATGTTCATTTTACATGTTCTCTTTTGCTATACTCATGGCCCCGCATGTGTCGTTACCATTTCTTTCCCGCCAGTTTTTAGATCTGTGTTGTGTTTTTTGGCTTGGATTTATTTGTTTAATTTGTACAGTTTGTTATATCTGATGAAGACTTTTGCCGAAGCGTCGTAGTTTGTCAAGTTTTTTGTATTAGTTTAGCTGATGCATATTCTATGTTTATTATACACGTCTTTGGTTTATTCTCCATCGAATGTATTCCTGTCCATTTTGTTTTACTTGTATCTTCCAAATTAAGGAAGGTAAAGTATGCACTAAAACTATACACTGAGCAAATATTTAAAAACCTCACGGATATGCCAGGCTTAAACATTAATGGAAAGATAATACCCTAAAATATGCTGATGATGCTGTATTACTAGCATAAAGTCCTAAAGAACTACAATTACTTAATGAAATCATCATGACAAGCAAAAAATATGGATTAGATACATATATATAAGACTATGATCATTAACAAAGATACCGTTCAAAACCGACATGATCATAAACAAAGATAACGTTGAAAACCGACAAGTGATATCAAAGTGGAAGGAAGGAATCTGGAAACAGTTCAACGCTACAACGGCCTTGGACAAACTATAACCAGTGATGGAAAATGTAAAACTGAAATAAACAAAAGAATAGGAATGGCAAAAAAGTAATTTTAATGCCACGAAGTTTATACTATCAATCATCAAGGCACATAAACACCAGGGCTAAAACTAAGAATAGCAAAATGTAATATCTTCTCAATGTTCCTGTATGGTGCAGAAACATGGACATTAGACAAGAAACAGAACAAAAAATTGAAGCTTTTGAAATGTGGATTTATAGAAGAATAGGAAAAATTGAACGGAAAGAACAGAAAACAAACGATGACGTTTTAAAACAACTAAAAATTAAAAGTGAACTGCTAAACACATTTCAAACAAGACAAATGAATGGAAATTTTCTTAATTTTCTTCTACTTCCTCTTCTACTTCCTCTTCTACTTCCTCTTCTACTTCCTCTTCTACTTCTTCTTCATTTGCCTTTCAGCGTCGAGGGGAGATATAATTTGCGGTCTTTTGCTCTTCTGTTCGCTTTAGTTGCTGTTATGTTTCCTAGTGCTTCTAATATTCCATCGATCCATCTTTTTCGCGGTCGACCCTTGGGTCTGGTGTTCTCGCAACGATTTTTGAGGGCTCGTTGCGCTGTGTTTTTATCACTCTGCCTTGTCACGTAGCCAAACCATTGTATCTGTTGTTTCTTTATATATTCCATGGCAGGGTTATTTATAGCTTTTTTCTCAGTTCTTCATTTCTGATCTTGTCTCTCAGGCTGTTTCCTGTCAATTTCATATCAGTAGAGGTTATTTTTCTTATTGTTCTTACATCTAAGGTCCAGGTCTGGCATTGATAACACAACGTTGGGATGAAATTGTACTTTAGAGTGCCCGTTTTGCCTCGAGCGTTATTTCCTTGTTGGACAATAGTGATGATACCTGTCAAATGATTTTACAAGCTTTGATGCATTTGAGTCTATCTCTGTTTTTTTTGTGAATTGTCGTAACTTCCTAAGTATTTGAATTCCTCAACCTGTTTTAGTTGTCTGCCTTATATAGTGATGTTGATGTTCTGTTTCTCCTTTGCGACATTCATAACTTTTGTTTTGTTGATGTTGATTTTCGTGATGTATTTTGTGCCTGTGCTATCGAGTCTATTTAAGTGCTCCTGTAGATATTCTATATTTTCATGTATTAGTGCATGATCGTCTGCAAATACAAGCTCGTTGATCTTCTCTGTCTGTGATCGGTTTGAAGACTTTTCTGTGTGTGTTAAAGACACAAAAGCCTACTAAAAGTAATCTTGAAACGGAAAATACAATGTAAAAGAGGCAAACCAAGACTAACATGGTCTAGTAACATAAAAAAATGGACAACTAAGCCTATGACAACCTGCAATATCAAAGCAAGAGACAGAGCGGAATGGCGCTCCTTGGTAGCAAACTTTTGATGCGGAGACGGCACTCATTGATGATGAAGCTAACGTAGTACTTCATCCATAATCATAATCTTGAAGCTTAATACAGTAATGTTAAAACACGCCACTTTCTGCACCATAGGATACTGTAGACTGAAATAACGTTGCTTTGGTAAACACAAATATATAGAATCTGTGCGAATACATGTCTTACAGAAGAATGTTGAAAACATCAAGGATAGCTAAAAAGAACAACTAGGACGTACGAAAAAAATATAATAAAAAATATTTTTTAAAAATTGAAGCTTATTCTCAACTTCAAAAGGAATGTTTTTTTTTCTCTTTAGACACGTAATGAGAAGGTAACAACTGGAATATATTTTTACAGCTTAGAAAAGGGGGGGGGGTGGTTGGTGGAGAAAAGTTTATGAGAATGGGTTGATAGGAAGTCAGTAATAGAAGTGACAAACAACTGTACAGATATAAAATTGTGGAGAGACATGGTCTCTTACGCCAACAGGCTCCTCTACATGACTGGTGTTGATGTGAATATACATATATATGCATATATGGTTAAGAACATTGTGAAAGCATTTTGTGAATCGTCATCTTTTCTCTTCCTCACTGATACCGAAAATGTAATGTACGGAGATTTCTGGATAGTGTCGCCTCAAGCATCAAAACTCAGATGCGAGGCGACATTCCTCACCTTCCCATGGTAATACCCTGGTACCCATTTCTGCCAATGGATGGGTCGACCGTGGGGGCATTTTTTGTTTTTTCAACCACGAGTACAATTCACACTGCTCCCAGCGGGAATCGAACACGGGTTGTCCGAACGTCGGTAGTCCAGTCGGGTGGTTTTCCCAACTAGACTACCAAGGCCCACAGTATCGAAAATGTGTCGTGGTTATATCATTTGTCGTTCTTGAGCTGCTCGAAGTGTCTGAATTAGTGATTTTCCTTTGTTGTTACATGTGTACAAATTGTCACTTTTTCCGTTCCAATTTGATCATAAATAAATCACAAATAAATCCGTTCTAAATCACACACAAGAGCACTTGAATTTCTTGTTACTACGGGCAATTAAATTCATTTGTAATTTAAATTTGACTCCCATGCAAAAAATGCGTCGTGTTGCCAGCACAGTCACGCACCGGAAGTCCATATTTTGTGAATAGCCAATATAAAAACCTTTTTTCAATCTCCCAGAATTCTTGTCGCCTCAAGGAACTCACATCATTTATTTAATTAGACGTAACTTATTTATATTGTCGCGGTACAGCTGTCAAATATTGGGGGCATACTTTTGTCGCTTGTCTCGCTCCCTTGGGGCAGTTAACTCGCTGAGGAAAATGTGAAGCAATTGTATCAGAGCTTTCATGCTAGTTTCATACGTGCAGTTAGTCATTTGTTTTCAAAGTACGGCATTTCCTGATACATCAGTTGGAGATCTTGAATTTATTCTCATTTATTATTGCATCTAATTGTTAATGTTTAATGTGATATTCTGTTCACGGGTAGCAGGTTCATACGAGGGAAAGTAGAATAGTAAACTGAAATTAGAGATACAAATTCGTTCAGTTTGCGGCATTGCCCTACAATTTGGCAGTTTTGTTAATAAAGATATGGAGAAAACCAACATTTAGCAGCATTGTGCAGACAAGTAAAACACCGTCATAGTAGCAGTGTCTCTCTCTCTCTCTCTGCGTTCAGGACTCAATCAGAGTAAGGATTCCAGACTCTCATATGAAGTCAGCTGTCAGGCTAAGTGTGTTGATCGCCCCCACAGACAGAACATCACAATTAGAGTCTGTCAGATCCACTCTGACTGAACACCCGTTAATACGTTGCACTGTGTTCTGCGCCAGTGGCCCAGTGCATCCGATTTCAGCCAGCATTTTTTCAGGTTTGCTTTCCTTAGCCTTTGATTGTCCCCAATCTTCCTGCAAGGCAGCAGTTGATCTTTTCTGTCGGGGGATTCTGCCCTTAGATGGTCGGCCTTCCCAGGTTTACGAGCACCATCTGCCCGAGTCACTAGAGGTGACTAACACAGACATGCGACTTGTAATATGAGGAAACTGCAACAAGGAACACATTTCATGCGTAGCCTCCATTTGTTCCCGCCGCCTATCCCCATATACCGGTAAGTCACGTCCTCCCGAAAATGATGATCATCGTAGCACTTGATGATGTTAGGCCATCGTTGATGACTCCAATTCCGAACATATAGACACACAGTCAGTCGTCAATTTATTCTTGTTGCACATCAAACAGCAGACCGTAAGATTTGCGCACGGCCGGTTTAGGGAACCAATACGATGACGTAGGACACAATGTCGCCAAACTCATAATCTCGATACCTTTAGACTTATGTCTGATTACTCAAGTGTAAACAGTCTACGACGAACAAAACACGAAGCAACTTCCCCAAAGAGACAAAACTGCGACTGACGAAGTAGTTTACATTAATGTGTAACGTGGAAATAACTTGCGTCAAAGAATCCCAATAACGGTCTTGAACAGCACTAATGTGACGTAAAGCACAGATGAAGTCTGGACGGTGGAATTTCTCACTCACAACACTTGATTCGTCAAAAACGGACTGTTGTCGACCTACGACCTCGTCTTAGCGACACAGATGTATCAAGCATATCATCATTTTGACTTTTACGCAGAAAAGTGCAATGAAGATCCGTATCTTTATTTCGTATAGTTACGATACGAGATACGAGATACGAGATCTTGGTGACTTCCGTTTCCAAGATGGCGGATCTAGTCCACGTCCTCTCGATCGCTGCAGAAAATGCACCAAGGTCTGATTAATTTCGGAGTAGCAGTGTAAAGATGGTCTCTCCATTTGAGATATGCGCCATAGAGTAGCAATATCCTAGTATCAGTATTTGGGTGGTAAACGCGTGGAACACAATGCAGTTCTTCGACGAATTCATTTGCAATTTGGAGATGCATGAAGCTCTTCAGCTAGAAGGTATTTTATTGAAAGCCGTGACTATATGACTCAAAGAGCGAGGATTTGCTTCAGTGTGAACAGCTCGTTTGACTCAGCTGTAACCAAAGGTATTAGACTTGAAGAGATACGAAACTAAGTGATAGCGAAGGAGACTATTATCAGACTTGTAGAGATACGAAAGTAAGTGATAGCGATGGAGACTATAATCAAACTTGTAGAGATAGGAAACTAAGTGATAGCGATGGAGACTATTATGAAACTTGTAGAGATACGAAACTAAGTGCTAGCGATGGAGACTATTATCAGACATATAGAGATACGAAACTAAGTGATAGCGATGGAGACTATTATCAGACTTGTAGAGATACGAAACTAAGTGATAGCGATGGAGACTATCAAACTTGTAGAGATACGAAACTAAGTGATAGCGATGGAGACTATTATCAAACTTGTAGAGATACGAAAATAAGTGATAGCGAAGGAGACTATTATCAGACTTGTACAGATACGAAACTAAGTGATAGCGAAGGAGACTATTATTAGACTTGTAGAGATACGAAAGTAAGTGATAGTGATGGAGACTATTATCAAACTTGTAGAGTTACGAAAATAAGTGATAGCGATGGAGACTATTATCAAACTTATAGAGATACGAAACTAAGTGACAGCGATGGAGACTATTATCAAACTTGTAGAGTTACGAAAATAAGTGATAGCGATGGAGACTATTATCAGACTTGTAGAGATACGAAACTAAGTGATAGCGATGGAGACTATTATCAGACTTGTAAAGATACGAAACTAAGTGACAGCGATGGAGACTATTATCAAACTTGTAGAGATACGAAACTAAGTGATAGCGATGGAGATTATTATCAGACTTGTAGAGATACGAAACTAAGTGATAGCGATGGAGACTATTATCAGACTTGTAGAGATACGAAACTAAGTGATAGCGATGGAGACTATTATCAGACTTGTAAAGATACGAAACTAAGTGACAGCGATGGAGACTATTATCAAACTTGTAGAGATACGAAACTAAGTGATAGCGATGGAGATTATTATCAGACTTGTAGAGATACGAAACTAAGTGATAGCGATGGAGACTATTATCAGACTTGTAGAGATACGAAACTAAGTGATAGCGATGGAGACTATCAAACTTGTAGAGATACGAAACTAAGTGATAGCGATGGAGACTATTATCAAACTTGTAGAGTTACGAAAATAAGTGATAGCGATGGAGACTATTATCAAACTTATAGAGATACGAAACTAAGTGACAGCGATGGAGACTATTATCAAACTTGTAGAGTTACGAAAATAAGTGATAGCGATGGAGACTATTATCAGACTTGTAGAGATACGAAACTAAGTGATAGCGATGGAGACTATTATCAGACTTGTAAAGATACGAAACTAAGTGACAGCGATGGAGACTATTATCAAACTTGTAGAGATACGAAACTAAGTGATAGCGATGGAGATTATTATCAGACTTGTAGAGATACGAAACTAAGTGATAGCGATGGAGACTATTATCAGACTTGTAGAGATACGAAACTAAGTGATAGCGATGGAGACTATTATCAGACTTGTAGAGATACGAAACTAAGTGATAGCGATGGAGACTATTTCTCTATAACCTTCAAAGTGACAGAACATTTTGTTACTCTAGAACAGTTTACGGTCCTATCAGATGATGAATCACGTGACAGTATTATTGTATGTGGACTTCCGATCAAGTTGAATAGTCTTCCAATTGTAGAGCATCGTGTTACATGACGTCAGATCATGAGAACTGCCGTTTGATCTTCTTTTAACTCATATAATGTTTGTAGTCTGTCAGTCACGACAAGGGGAAAGTAACTATAACGTAATTTTTAAAATTAAATTGTCAAAACTATACCTGACCGAGTTCAAGACGTCCAATACCACCTGAACTGAAAGCGCACAAACACCTAGACTGAAAGTGATTTATAGATGACTGCTTGAGTCGGAATCAATGAACTAGTACTTGCTTAGTCCTGTGAGTCTGGAAACAAACAACCCTGGCCAAACGAGTAGTGACAAAGAGGACAGGCAACCCAGGACCCAAGGCGTCTTTCTGAAATAGGATGTTTTGAGCCGAAAGGCAAAGATGAACACAGCACAGCTACGCCAATTTAGCGTCCTTTCTAAGGACGGACGATGAAGAGGACGAGTCGTAGGTAAAAGGCAGAGAATGCATGGCCATTATAAACACATTGCGCTTACATTATTGCATATCTTATATTGTAAATTTGAAACTGTGGGTTCATAATTAATATGTGAAAAGGATAAGTACAGTGATTTTATTGTTAAAATATGTCCTTTATTGTTAAAATATGTCCTTTATTGTTAAAATATGTCCTTTATTGTTAAACTATGTCCTTTATTGTAAAAAATATGTCCTTTATTGTTAAACTATGTCCTTTATTGTAAAAAAATATGTCCTTTATTGTTAAACTATGTCCTTTATTGTAAGAAATATGTCCTTTATTGTAAAAAATATGTCCTTTATTGTAAAAAATATGTCCTTTATTGTAAAAAATATGTCCTTTATTGTTAAAATATGTCCTTTATTGTTAAAAATATGTCCTTGTTTTATTGTCAGAACCGGAACCTTTAGGCACAAGATACGTATATTCTAAGGAATTGAAGACTCAAATTTCGTTGAGATTCCTAAAATTGTAGCCGAGTCAGGGAAAATAAAATAGTTTATACTTCCTTTTTAAAAGAAGTCATTGTAATTTCTGAAAATATTTTCTACGTGGTAAATAATATTTAATAATTCTTTTATTGACTGATAGAAAATTCTTGAAATAAATGATGCATTGGTCGGAATCTGTACAAATGGTCCCTAGATTTTACGAGAATTTTGTATATGATACCTTCAGATTTTATTGATTGGTTTAAGTGTAGACAAAGTTTGTTCAGTGGTAAGACTAATTTCACAGACATATTTTCAATTAAATTGAAAATGAATACTTTACATATTAAAGCACTAAAAAAAGTCGCCCATCCCGCTACATTTTACGTCATTTTTGAGGGGTAAAAAGAATGTAGTATGTTTAAGGCGTAGACAGCAAACACCACACTTTCAAGTGTCACTCAGGAGTGTTTTTTTTTTTTTTAATTTTGTTCTCGCTTGTCATAACGGGAACATGTTCAGAGGCATACGTTTGTGGTTTTAAAAAAAATCGTGCACCCTTGATATTCATTATACAAATATAATATTGATATTCATTATACAAAAATAATCATGATATTCATTATACAAAAATAATCTTGATATTCATTATGCAAATATAATCTTGATATTCATTATACAAAAATAATCTTGATATTCATTATACAAAAATAATCATGATATTCATTATACAACTATAATCTTGATATTCATTATTCAAATAAAATTATTTGACTTGGCTATCAATATGATTAATTGATCAGAAGGTGTCTGTTTGCACACACACACACACAGACTCCTATACACTTCCACGTGTACACGTTCATACACACGAGCATACATGGGGCATATCTACGCGGTAGGATCGGTGGGCGTGACCAAGTGGTTACGTAGGTGGCCGCAGTTGCTAACCACGAGAGCCGTGCCTTGAATTGAGTAAATCCATGGTGAATCCCATCTGTCCGCATATCTGGATTAGTAATTTTCTACGTACATATTTTACTGAAGGTGACACCCAATTATTTATTGTGTTTCTGTCCAAGGAGTAGCACTATCGCCATACTTTGCATCTGAAAGTGGGTTGTTACGGTTTGTGTTATGAGTATATTAATAACACATGTTTTTTTCTTCAATTTATTTCCGTTACTATTAATTCTTTGTTAATTACAGTTACAGGCTATAAATAGGTGTTTATGTACACTGCTGGCAACTGCCGCACCATAGTTGCGTGTTATGTAAGGGTTTCCCGGTCAGTGAATCGTTTTTACAAGGAACACTTAACTCGTATTACATACACACTAATGGGAATTTGTTTGTTATTACATCCTTAAAAAGACTTTATCTAACGTGATTTTTTTTCCAGTTTTGAAATTAACGTTCAACCGATCAAGCGGCTTTAAACAGTGCTTTTATATTTCCTGACATTTGGCTGTGGTAAGACTTAATTATCATTTTTATTTAATTATTATTTTTTTTTCAGTGGTCATTGTCTTTTGGATTATAGTTGCCAATTTATCCGTACTTGTGTCGTTTTGTATTGACCTCCCTGAGGGTTTTAGGTTAATTTTACTTTTCTTTTTAAATATAAGGCACTTCTGTAGTGTACATTAAGAGAGTGAATTAATATATATATATATATATATATATATATATATATATATATATATATATATATATACTTTAATGAGACCTGCTTACTACCACCCCGATCAGGCCTTAATAACTGCTATTAAAAAATAAATTCTTTATTATTGTTAACTAGCACGGACTTCGAGAATGTGATTAGGATATTAAATAACTAGGATAGCGCTCATGCTTTTTGATTCGATCTATCTATCTATCTATCTATCTATCTATCTATCTATCTATCTATCTATCTATCTATCTATCTATCTATCTATCTATCTATCTATCTATCTATCTATCTATCTATCTATCTATCTATCTATCTATCTATCTATCTATCTATCTATCTATCTATCTACCTACACCTACCTACCCACCCACCCACCCAATCCAATCCAATCTAATCTAATCTAATCTAAAACAGTAGGGCAAAAGAAGCCATATTCTGCACGAGGATGTTAATCAAAAAGTACACAGAAGTAAACAAACCAATTATATGGCTGCTTCATAGACTACACCAATACTTTTGATAGAATACATCATAATCCACATATCATCATCATGTGCCGTACCGGTTGGCGTCGGCGATCATGTCCTTCCACAATCTTCTATCCACAGTGCATCGTATGAGTTCTGTTGTTGACTTTTCCATGCCATGACACCAAGCTATCCAGTATTTCCTCTCGTTGTCGTCCACGATCTCTCTTTCCTTTTATTTTGCCAGTTGTAACCAAGTATTCCAACTTTCCTCTTCTCATGATGTGCCCGAAAAATGTTGATTGCTTCTTTTTTATGTTTTTAAGAGCTCCCTTTTTGTGTTGGCCTCTTTGAGAACTTTCTCAAACCACTTATAGACTGTCTAAAAGATATAATCTAGATGACACAGACATACGACTAATATGTAATTTATACTGGGAGCAAACAGCAATAATAAAATAAGAAAGAGAACTCCATACATATTGATATAAAGAGAGGATTAAGACAGGGATGCATCCTATCAAGCTTGTTCAATCTATACACTGAGCAAATCATTAAAAACATCACAGAGATGCCAGGCCTAAACATTAATGGAGTGATAATCAATAACCTAAAATATGCTGATGATACTGTTCTACTAGCAGAAAATCCTGAAGATCTGCAACAATTACTTAATGAAATAAACATGGCAAGTTAAAAATATGGATTAGATACGTATCAAAAAGACTATGGTCATAAACAAAGATAACACTAAAAACCTACAAATGGATAGCAAAGTGGAAGGAATAGATCTGGAAACTGTTCAAAGCTACAGCTACCTTGAACATACTATAACCAGTAATGGAACATGAAAAACTGAAATAATCAAAAGAATAGGAATGACAAACATTAATTTAAATACCATGAAAAATATACTAACATAAAAACAAATAACACCAGGTGTAAACTAAGAATAGCATAATGTTATATCTTCTCGACATTCCTGTGTAGTGCAGAAAAATGGGCATTAGACAAAAAAACAGAACATAAAATTGAAGCCTTTGAAATACGGATTTATATAAAAATAGGAAGACTTGGATGGAAAGAAAAGAAAACAAATGATGAAGTCTTAAAACGGCTAAAATAAAAATAGAACTACTAAACACAATTCAAACAAGACAAATGAGATTTTTGAGGCAAGTAAAAAAAAAAACATCAGCCTGCTAAATGTAATATTGGAAGTGAAAATACAGGGTAATAGAGGCAGAAACAGACCAAAACTAACATGGACGAGTAACATCAAAAGCTGGACAAATCAGCCTATGACAATCTTACTTTCAAAGCAAGAGACAGAGCGAAATGGCGCTCCATGATAGCCAACCATCAATGCGGAGTCGCCACGCAATGATAATGATCACTTTTGGAAAGAGATCTTACAGAATCTATTTAACGCTATTTAAATAATTTGCCTGCCCCCTTTTGTTTTGGTCGAATTATCCAAAGTAATCACTATGAATGTGGCGGCTGGAAGAGTTCTATATAACGACAAGAGTTAAACATAAAGATGAAGCTACATAGTGTTAATGGTGCAGCCAACTTGTGCAAACAATGTACATTATGAAGTAATAGACAGTCTGGTGAACGGGCAGATAATATTATTTCACTTAATATTTGTGGTTTTTTTTTAATTTTACCTCTATATCGTCATCCCGTAACCCCACAAAATATTTGCCAAAAAAAGGGGGGGGGGGGGGCACTTATGAACGGCTACGTCAACCTTTTATTTTTCTCTTTGTCAGACTTTTTTAAAAAACTCTGCTAAGTAGAAATTTGTCCGTCTTTGATGTTATCTTCCCATCTACTCTCTATCTACCTTACCTTCTCCCCATTTCACCAATTCCTTGCAGTATGGTCTTTGCCAGATGATCGAGAAACGTGACCAAACATTTCATTTTGCGCTTCTTCACAATAATTAAAAGATTCTTATATATTCCAATTGCTTGTTTTGTCCTGTTGCCAACTTTTAAATTCGTGATATGATGCAGGGCTAGCGATAGCTAAACCTTACGATAACATTTAATCTCCATTGCTTGTATTTTCATATGTAGCTCTAATGTAAAAGTCGATGTTTTGCAGGCATATAGACGATTTATATAACAAGGGTGACCATTAGCACGATTTTGGAGTCAAGAGAGATGCTTAAAAAAAAAATAATAAATTGCAAATTTTCATTGACCACTGCAGTTTATGTTATTTTAACCGATATTTCAGTTTTGTTATATTATTCATATTTATCTAATGCAGTGACGTATATTGGTTTTGGGGTCTGGGCTACCGCTGACATAATAAATAAAAATATAAATTATATTCAGTAGGCTAACATAAAGTAATATTTCCTAATGACTTCACTACATTTTAAATTACTTACTTATTTATATGTAAACTCTATCCGTCTTGTTTGGGACGAAAATGTCTTGATGGCTTTGTCAGTGAAAGTACTGTTGGGTTGGTTTATGAGAGAATGATTTCTCAATGGACATTAATGCCAAACCAGATAAGCGTTCTTGTGTCTGAGTTGAGCGACAATAAGATTTGATTCTCTAGCGAGCAGAAAAAGTTCATTCTACAGATACTGATGCGCATAACGTAGTTATAAATAGCTAATGAAGTTCCGGTAATCAGACAGTTTCACTTACACTTTGTGATGATTCTGATTGGCTAGAGCTAAAGTAACCCATGAAACCGTATTCATCTAGTGGCAACAACCGGTACATTATTTTGACACGAATTTTTGAATGCCAATGTCGTTAATACTAGATTCTGATAGAGGAAAAATGTACCGCTGGCTCCTAAAAGGTTTCAATGTAGAATAGTTTGGTTTCATTCACAAACGTTATAGTGGGCAGAGGAAAACCTTGCTTTAATAAATGCAAATCAAAGCAAATAAATCATATTGGCCTACGAAATGTGTAATAGAATATTCGAAAATTTGTAATATAATTATTTTAAAAAATATAATAAATTATAATTTCCGTTTGTATTTCGTTAATATGTTCAGGCTACCGGCGATAACTGCGGTATCATAGAGAATACACCACTGATCTAATGTTGGATAAACATTAACAAGACAGAAGTCATGAACATCGCAAAATAGAATCAGAACATCAACGTAACGATAGATGATAGACAATTAAAACAATGAAGGCATTTAACTAGATACGGAGTCTAGTGACAAACGGCAATTCACAAACATCAGAAATAGATTCCAGATGCAACAAAGCTCACCAAACCAGCAGACAACTGTCACCATTGGAGGGCAAAACGGGAACTATATAACACAATCTTCATCCAACGTTCAAATGCCAGCCATACCAGGACTAAAGAATCGATAACAATAAGAAAAATAACCACTACCGAAATAAAATGCGTTAAACACATGACAGGAAATAGCCTGAGAAATAAAATCGGTAACGTAGAACTTAGAACAAATCTAGGAGTAATTTCCACCTTTGGCTACATAAAGAAACTGCAGATAAAATGGTCTGGCCGTGTGGTGTGGAAAAAAAAGTAATGTACCCCGTCACGCCAAGTGGCCTATAGGGAATATGGTGTTAGTGACCATCAATTTTACAGACCTTCGGCACATGATTCTTGGGGTAATGTGGTCGGTATTACGCCTTTGCCGCTTTACTTTCCCAGAAAAAAATCCGGTACCCTTTAAGGGCTGTGTGAACCGGTAGCCGTCGGTTGGGATCGAACTCTTGTCCTTTGTAGCCCAGTTCCCTAACCACCGAGCTATTGTGGCTCCCGGCCATGTAGTATGACAAAGACCAAAACACAAGACAACGAGCATTCAATAATCTTTGCGAGAACACCCAACCCAAGGGCCACGAAAGAAAATTGATTGACGGAATACTAAAAACACTAGGAAACATAACAGCAGCAGAAGAGCAAAAGAGAGAAAATTAAGTCTGCTTTCGACGCTCAGGGGCAAATGAGGAAGGGGAAAAATCAGAATAATCGAGGTTGGTGATTTGTGAGGTTTTTAACATTACAAACTGTAAAGTAAATGTAGTTCAATAACACGTGACAGACCTTGTGGGTTACAGTCATCTTTCAGTGCATACAACTTTGAGATCTAAATCACTTTATCTTTTATGTTAATACATGTTACTTGTTATTTCCCTTGTCTTGTCTTTGATTTTTATCTTTTTGACAAAACACAATCCATTCAACCTCAGACTATTTCTTCTAGATTATGTTGGGACAGAATTGCTATGCAGAAATTATTGTGAAATCTACTTTAGGCTAATGGGTTGTTGCACATGTTCTGACGAAAGGAGGCCTACCCTCGGCCATCCAGTACTGTGTATTGATTGTAATTATTGTTATTGGAATGCTTTTCCCCCCTGGTGTGATGCGCAAACTAATGATAGTACTGATGTATCTGCCAAATTATCGTTCTGGCAATCCAGAAAAGTGATGTTTTGTATCACTTGTAAGCACAGTTGGAAATAACAATCCTGAGTCTCACACGTCGTGGCGACTGCTTGACCACGCGGCCTTTATCCCTCTGGTTCTATCGTTCTCCTCCCCCCCCCCGACATACACCAGCAATGGTACTATGTGTCGTAAAAATAGTTTTAGTTTTTTTTTTAGTTTGTAAGCACATTGGTTGCAGACTGGGATCATGAATCAAAGGTGGCGATGGTGGGTACAGCCTCAAGAGGACATTCTGAAACTATCCAATATGATCATGCGACTGATCGTTTTTCCCGCCTTTTGCCTTATCCCCGCATGGAATTTTGGCTACCGTGAAATGCCATCTCCCTCTTACCTTGGAGGCGAAGGCGCGCCCCACCCAGCACCAGAGCTGGAAGTCGTCAGTGACTCATAACTGATGGCTTGCGCCAGGATCGGTGAACCAGAACCATCCAGACCCTGCTACACCTCTCCGCGGTGCCTCCAGAAACAGACTAACCTGTCTAGTCTGGCCAAGCGAGCAGGGATCGAAGAGGGAAGACAAACCCGGTACTCAAAAATGTCGGCTGAAGTCGGATGTGTTGGGCCGAAAGGCGCAGATATCACAGTGTTACACTGCAAACTTCAACACAACGTAACTACGTCCACTTAACGTCCTTTTAAGGGCGGATGACGAGGAGGAAGTCTACGGTTCGTATCCGCTAGAATACCTCAAATCATCGGGCGACCGCATCATCATCATCATCTTACCTTTCGTCTTACTGGCGTATGACGTCATATTCTCCTGTGGTCTGCCCATTTCTTCATGTCTACTTAATCTTTTTCTGTCTTCGCCATCATTTACGTTGGTGTCTTCCCTTTCAAAGTGACGTTCTAAACAGATACATTTTATAGCAAAGCGTGCAGTTGACAGCATGGGGTGATTTTATCTTAATCTTACAAAACTAGGCCCACACAGCAAATTTAAGGGGAGGGAGGCTAGTGATTCTCATCGCTTCTAGTATCTTCTCTGACTCAAAGCTTTATACACACAATATTTACAGCCAGGTAGAATAGGGGGTTGGTCGTCAGAGATCGAATCAGCATATTAAATTTGTGAACCAGAGCTCGACGGAAAAGAACACTGGTCTCATCCCTTCCTTCATTTCTTATATTCTGTAATGTGCTGCACTGGATGTTCTTTTAATTCTGTAATATGTTGCACTGAATATTCTTTTAATTCTGATCTGTGTTTCACATAATGTTCTGTTTCTTCTCTGTAATATGTTGCAGTGAATATTCTTTTCATGCTTTAATATGCTGCATTGAATGTTCTTTTCATTACAGAATGTTCTTTTTTCTGTAATATGTTAGACAGATAGTTCTATTTCTTTTATGTACAATATGACACTGAATGTTCATTCTGTAATATATTGTACTGAATATTCTTTTAATTCTTTAATACGTTGCACTGAATGTTCTGTTTCTTTTATGTAATATGTTGCGCTCAATGTTCTTTTATGCAATATGTTGCACTGAATGTTTTTTTAATTCTGTAATATGTTGCCCTGAATGTTCTTTTAACTATGTAATATGTTGCACTGGACGTTATTTTAATTATGCAATATGTTGCACAGAATGTTCTTCTAATTCTGTAATATGGTGCACTGAATGCTATTTTCTTTCCGTAATATGTTGCACTGAACGTTCTTTTACTTTTATGTAATATGCTGCACTGGGTGTTCTTTTGATGTAATATGTTGCACTGAATACGTGTTTCACGCAGCAATGAATGCTCCTCCTATATATGTTCCACTGAATATTCTTTTTTTCTGTAATATATTGCGCTGAATGTTTCTATATGTTTGGTACTGGATACTCTTATATATGTTGCACCAGCACTAAATGCTCCTATATGTGTTGCACTAAATGCTCCTATATGTGTTGCACTGAATGCTCCTATTTCTGAAATATTTATCACTGTATCAGCTTCAGTGTGTTGTGACGTTATCAATTCGCCCAAGACTCGTCTATCATGCCAGCAGTTCAGAGCTTCGCAGAAGATAGAAAATCAATAATGAAGGTACATGTAGCAGGGGCGTTGGTGTTACATCGATTCCTGTCACATTCAGGAACAGCAAACTTTGATATCTAACACGTCTACCAACAAACAGCATCCCACAGTAAGCATTAACAATTAGATGCCATTTTGGGGGCCTCGGTAGCCTAGTTGGGAAAACCACCCGACTAGACTACCGACGTTCGGACAACCCGTGTTCAATTCCCGCTGGGAGCAGTGTGAATTGTACTCGTGGTTGGAATAAAAAAAAAAAAACCCCCACGGTCGACCCAGCCGTTGGCAGAAATGGGTACCAGGGTATATTATCCTGGGAAGGTGAGGAATGTCGCTTCGCATCTGAGTTTCGATGCTTGAGGCTACACTATACAGACATATCCGAACATTTCTGGATAGGCGGCCGAGCACATATGGGTATATACTCGCGTGCTAAAACGCCGGTTCAAGTCTCGTACTTTACCTTTACCTTAATTAGATGCCAAAACAAAAGAGGGGAGAAATGTGACTTCCTAAATTATAGATTAATCAATGTTAAAAGCCACACATGGTACCTTAGAGCTCTATTTAACATTTAAAAAAAAACAGCAACGCATTTTTTTAAAGAGTAAGAAACAAGAAAACTGCTTCTTTTGCCATCGCTCGATCACTGCGCAAATTGTTTGATCTTTCCATGTTTTCCTCATCTCCATCATCCCTGGGACCACCCATCTTTTCCGTGTAAGCTTTGAATTTACGCATTGTCTCTAACCTTCGGAATATTAAAAAAAAAGAAGCAAATTTTGACGTATTTTTATCTCATTTGCCTTCTTAGTTTTTGTTCTAGCCAGATCCATCATCGCATTTTTACTTTTAGATTAGTGCTCTACTACATGTTACTACCAAATATGTTAGCAGTTTTAATCATGTGCTGAAGGTCTGTAAAATGTATGGTCACTAACACCATATTGACTATACGCCACTTGGCGTGACCGGGGCTCTTTACTTTTACTTAAGTTAGCAGTTTTAGAATACTCTTTCCACCACTCATTCCCACTCTTATTCTGCGCAAACTGCCATTAATGAAAGCCTGTATCTTCGGGACTGCTGTTTCTGTTGTTCTCCATTTTTCGCATCTATTGAACATGACTGATTTAATATCTGAATTGACAATTTCATTTCTTTAGATTTCGCAATTTTTTTTTTCAGTGAAGTTTCTTGCTTCTTGTTTAATCATTTTTATTTGTTTTGCATCGTGATTTACATCGCTTTTTTGTAGGTTCTATCACAAAATATCCGATTTCAACTTTGGTCCTAGATTACCTTCTTGAATCTCTACCCGCTGGTCAAACCCATCATCAGCATGTGCCATGCCTGTTGGCGTAACGATATTATCCTTTCACAATCCTCTATCCGCAGTAAAAAGTAAAGAGCTCCGTCACGCCAAGTGGCGTATAGAGAATATGGTGTTATTCTTCTACCTTTCAGCTACCTGTGGGGCATAGGTCTTCAAAAAACACTTTCAGCTCCCTGTGGGGGCATAGGTCTTCAACAAACACTTTGAGCTCCTGTGGGGCATAGGTCTTCAACAAACACTTTCCAAGCCGTTCTGTTTCTTGCCATTCTTTTAAGATCATTCCATGTCTTCCTCTCTGCTTCTATCTGTCTTCTCCAAGAATAACGTGGTCTTCCTCTTTGTGTTTTACCCTGGGGATTTACAAAAAGGACCTGTTGTGTAATACTCTACGCTGTATCTCTTTATCCACTGGTATTTGACTGCAACATTTCCATAATTCTATGTTAGTGATTTTGTCCTGCCATTTCCATACTTTTATTCTGCGTAAGCATCCATTAATGAAAGTCTGTATCTTCGTGATTGTCATTTTTCTTGTTCTCCATGTTTCACAGCCATATAATAGGATTGACTTAACATTGGAGTTAAACATTTTTATTTTTGTATTTAACCTAATTTCTTTGGACTTCCATATGTTTCCCAGTGCAACAAATGATCCTCTTGCTTTTATTATCCTTATTTTGGTATCAATTCCTGTTCCTCCCACTTTATCTATATTCTATCTATTGACCTTTCGAGCCGTAGCCGGCCCATAGGGCGTAGACCAAGATACACCTTCTCCTATCTTAATTTTTGTTCTAGCAGTTTTATTTTAAAGATATTTCTACGTTTCATTAACAACATCGTTTTTACGATAGCGGCTTGTTAAACCTCTGATCAACGGTTATATACCAAGCCGGAGAAAAATAATTCCTCCATTTTGGAAACAACCGGAAACGATATCTATATTACTACCCAGATAAATGTAAGATTGTGCGTCTAGTAGAAGTATTTCTACTTATTTTTATTTGGTTATTACTAACTACTTTAATTCTTATAGTTTTGGTCTTATCTCTATTTATTTTCAGTCCTAGCTGTTGTGATCTCACTTATTTTCCCAGAGAAATCTCTGCAACCCATTATGAGAGGCTGAGTGAACCCAGAAGAAATAAGTAAAAAGAAGGAAAGAACCCTGTCACGCCAAATGGTGTATAGGGAATATGGTGTTAGTGACCATAATTTTTATAGACCTTCGGTACATGATTTTTGGGGTAATGTGGTGGGTATTACGTATGTACCGCTTTACTTTCCCAGAAAAAAATCCGGTATCCATTTAAGGCTGGGCGAACCCGGAAGCCGTCGATCAGGACCCTTTTGTCCTTTGTACTCAAGTTCACTAACCACTGAGCAATCGCGGTTCTCTCTATCCGCAATACTTAGTATCAATTATGTTGCTAGTATCTTCTTGCTCTGTCTTCTGGGATCTCTCTTTTCATGTATTTTGCCAGTTGTAACCAAATATTCCAACTTTTCTCTTTCCGTAATGTCCCAGAAAAATGTTGATTATTTATTTTAAATAGTTTTTTACGAGCTGTCTGTGTTGGCCTCTGAGAATTTCCTTATTGGTCCTAGAGAGTGTGTTTCCAGAGACAGTGCATGCTCTGGTATGTTCAGTCAAGAGTCTCTGATAGCTTTTAGACCCATGTGCAATCATTTTTTTCAACAATCTTTTTTCTCTGTTGGTCCGACCATTACTCGTCTTCTTTCTCCACTCTATAAATGAACGTTCAGTGGATGTAGATGGTTTGTGTTGTAGTGTGTAGCCAATAGTATCTGCTACTTTCCTTCCAACACATCCACTTCAACATAACATCTCTCGGTACCCGGTTGCCCACCCTCTCGATCCTTACTAGCTCGCTTGGGCTCACTGAAGTCAGTTTCATTGTAGCCGGTAATTCCCCTTAACCGCTGCACCACTTGTCACAGCATGTCCCCCAAAACGCGTCTGTAAATTCTATAACATGGTCGCTCTGTTCACGTCCTACTTGGTTGCACAGGCGACGATTTCAAACCTTCGCAGTCGCCTCTTATGACACGCGTGGCAGGTGTCAGTGACTCTTTTCTGCCCTCACCGTGGTCAGGTCTCCTGTAGTCAAACATTAGTTTTTAGCCAGAGCCCCCTCACGAAGTACTCTGGTTAGCTTTTTTTCCCTTCTGCTCTTCATTCATGTTAGTGTGTGCAAAAGGTCGCGAAAAAGAGCATAGCGACTATTATTATTGTGTCTCATTTCTTTCGTTTGTCCAGTGGAGTTTTTTTTTAAATATTAAAATAAAAAAAATGTAAACTTGTTTTATTATGAACTATTTTGTTAACCAGTGTTACCATTGCTAACATGTGAATGTGAAAGTTGTAAATCCACCAAGACTTTTGATAGGAAATTCAATGTAGATCTAAAACATGGGCTGGAAAGAATATGTTTCAAACAGTTTAAAGGACGAATCAAAACAAGATTACATGCCGAGCTTTGTAAGAAAAAGGCGTAGGAGATACACCGGTCACGTGCTGAGAATGAATAAAGAAAGACTTCCCCGTCAGGCATTCATTTGGATACCTTCCTTCTGGTAAAAGAAAACAAGGTAGCCAAGAGAATCGCTATGCAATACTAGAAAGGAGGGGAGGGGGCCTAAGAAATAACCCTTATCTTGCCTTCTTCATCCATAACCCCCCCCCCCCCCCCTTTTCTCTTCTGACTACCTTCTTATCCCTCACCTCTTTATCACTATATTACCTCTCCACCTGGACTGTACCATCTCTCTGCCCATCTCTATTGTTCCTCGTCCTTCTCACCACCTCTCTGCTGATCCACTCCTAACTCACCCCTTTCCTCTCTACTCACTTGTAGTCACTACTCCTCTATATCTACTATTCCAGTATCCCCCTTATCTTGATGCCCAATTTCATTCCTCTCCTAGGACCCTCATCATCCCCCTTTGTTCCTTCATTTCCCTACTTCTCTACCTCCTTTGGTTCATACCTCTTGCGCACCATTCCCCTATTACTCCATTTCTTCCAGACTCCCTCTCTTTTTATTCACTTCTGACCTACCGCCTCTCCTCCTATACTTCCCACATACCTGCTTCTCATCCTCCTCTACATTTCTCCTCCTCTATACTTCTCTACCTCTCGAGTGACTTACTTCCTCCGGACCACCCCTCTATCACTCTTCCGCCCTTCTCCCTACCTACTTGACTTATACCAGTTTCCTTATTCTTCCTCTCATCATCCCTTCCTCCTGTACTCACTCCCTGCCATCGTTGACCTACCTTTCTACTCTTCCAGTTCTAGGCCTTCCATTCTGTAGAGCCTATATCTTTCTCACCCATCTCCCAGTTCACTACTTGGTCTTTTCTTTCACTCTTTCTTTTACCTCTCGCGGAATCTCTCACTTGCAGTGTTGGAGTGATTTATGGCATGGTTCGCCCCTCCGGGCATTTGCTTTTGGGCTTCTCGCTTCCCTTGCACTATTGACCATCGTTCCCTAGTAATTTTGCAGCTTCGCCTATCTTTCTTCTTCCCCGACCCTCCCCTCTTTGTTTCCCCGCCACTTGTCCTTCCACTCGCTTGCCTCAATCACGTGTTACTTCCTTAACACATTCTTAACGCTCCTAGTCATTCTGACTTGTTTCAGCACGGAGGACTGACTTGCTGCTCGAAGCTAAGTGCATTTTATGATACATTTTTATTTTTCTCTTTCTCGTTTTCCATTTTATATATCTTGACGCCCATCCTACCTCTCCTCATGTAGTATTCATTTTTCTCTCCCCTTTCTTATTTCTACATCCTACTCTCCTAGCCCTCTACTTGATCATCTAACATGTAGTTATAGATAATTGTGCTTCACCGTTTGTTGTCGTTGTCCTTGTATTCTGAAGAAGGCCACAGGCCGAAACGTCAGTATTGTGTTGTGTTCCTTCCTTGTAAAGCTGTCATGATACTTTGGAATGTTTAGCACACCCCACCACTGGCTCTTTGCTACCAGCTTTACCGCAGCATTGCAATTATTTGCCTGCTCCCTAAGAAATAACCAAAAACTTTAACTCCGAGATCGGCATGTGTGGAGAACTTTGACTTCCGCCTTAAGGGATCCACGATAGCTCAGTGGTTAGTGAACTGGACTACTAAGGACAAGAGGTCAAGTTCGATCCTGATCGACGGCTTCCAGGTTCACCCAGCCTTAATAGGTACCGAGGGTGTCCGGTTAGCGCAATCGATAGGCGGTTGGCTTACCACGGCAACAGCCGGGGTTCGTACCCTGGCGAGGACACCTGGGTTTTACTAATTCCCTAAAAATTAGTACCTCTGAAGTCGGAGTAAATCTGCCTGCATGGCGAGGGGCATCCTGTAATGGGATAAAACAGACTTTACACGCAAAATTCAGTCCACAAAATTGAGTGGGTGGGACTTCGTCAGAGGTCAAAGCTGACGAAAGCGAACGAACGAATAGGTACCGGATTTTTTTCAGGAAAGGTAAAGCGGCACGGGCATAATACCGACCACATTACCCCAAAAATCATGGTCACTAACATCATATTCCCATTTGACGGGGCACTTTACAGGTCCTTATGTGTCGTTTTGGACCCGAGAGGAAAATAATGAAAGGATCTTGCTAACATAAAATATGACGGTCATTCTTCTAATAATTTATTAAATAAATATTTAGGAAATTATATTGGTTTCACCTTAAAGGAAAGTTAATACCCGTATCAGCTATTCTATGGATAGATCATATATTCCTATTAATAAGCTGCAGTCCGCTGTCTTTTGCCTTATGTTATTTAGATACTTTGAACATATTAATGTGATAGTTATTTCAGAACTACATTACATGGATAAAGCAACATCGATAGGCATAGATCTAAATAGACACTATTTAGAGTTGGACTGAAACATGAATAATAGAATGAATATCACGGAAAGAGACAGAGCTCAGTGTTAGACAACCTTCGTTGGGGAGACGACATTGATGAAATGAATGCAGCAGCACCCCGCCACTTTTGTTTTTCCTTTATTGTTTCCCACCAATACTTGTTTCTCTCTTTCATCCTCCGCCTAGTGTGAAGTTATTATTAATTTCTGTATCGTGCAGATTCGTATGCTCTCAGACACTTACAAACATACACCCCACATGCAGTCAGTCTCTCTCTCCCTCTATCTATCTTTCTCACTCTCTCTCCCTCTATCTATCTTTCTCCCTCTCTCTCCCTCTATCTATCTTTCTCACTCTCCCTCTCCCTCTATCTTTCTCACTCTCTCTCCCTCTATCTATCTTCTCACTCTCTCTTCCCTCTATCTATCTTTCTCCCTCTCTCTCCCTCTATCTATCTTTCTCACTCTCCCTCTATCTTTCTCACTCTCTCTCTCCCTCTATCTATCTTCTCACTCTCTCCCTCTATCTATCTATCTTTCTCACTCTCTCCATCTATCTCACTCTCTCTCTCTATCTAACTATCTCTCTCTCACTCTATCTATCTTTCTCACTCTCTCTCCCTCTATCTATCTTTCTCACTCTCTCTCTCTCCCTCTATCTATTTTTCTCACTCTCTCTCCCTCTATCTATCTTTCTCACTCTCTCTCCCTCTATCTATCTTTCTCACTATCTCTCTCTCCCTCTATCTAGCCTTCTCACTCTCTCTCCCTCTATCTATCTTTCTCCCTCTATCTCCCTCTATCTATCTTTCTCACTCTCTCTCCCTCTATCTATCTTTCTCACTCTCTCTCTCTCCCTCTATCTACCTTTCTCACTCTCTCTCTATCTAACTATCTCTCTCTCTCCCTCTGTCTAGCTTTTTCACTCTCTCTCCCTCTATCTATCTTTCTCACTCTCTCTCCCTCTGTCTGTCCTTCTCACTTTCTCTCCCTCTATCTATCTTTCTCACTCTCGTTCCATCTATCTATCTTTCTCACTCTCTGACTGCTTGGGCGAAACACAACGTCACGACAATCCGCGGTGAACTATTTTAACTAAACCGCCGTGACTAATGTAGAGTGGGAAACAACTGGCGAGGGCTTATTTCAATAACACCTGCATACCTCGCATACTTGCAACCCTGGTAGTGTGTCTATATGCTATGGGCTGGGTAGGTTGTGTTGCCTTTAATAACCTATGAGTCTTCCAGTGAGTGAAGTTCATTGAACAACCACTAACAACAGGTTTACGTAATCTTGTCATAACGGAAAACAAGGATCGTGAGCCAGTGGAGGACCCACATACAATTAAAAAAAAAATAATAAATAAATAAAACAATGACAGTGTGATTAAGGACAAAAATGCCATATGAATTAGTGATGTGCTACTTGGACTCGGTTGTACCAACGAGGCGATCTATATCAATGAGGCACGCAACATCAAAGAGACGATCTACTTCAATGAGGCCAGCTACATCAATGAGGCCAGCTACATCAATGAGGCGAGCTACTTCAATGAGGCGAGCTACTTCAATGAGGCCAGCTACATCAATGAGGCCAGCTACATCAATGAGGTCAGCTTCATCAAATATGACCAGCTACTTCAATGAGGCGAGCTACATCAATGAGGCGAGCTACATCAAATATGACCAGCTACTTCAAATGTGACCAGCTACATCAATGAGGCCAGCTACATCAATGAGGCGAGCTACATCAATGAGGTCAGCTACATCAACGAGGCCAGCTACATCAATTAGGCGAGCTACATCAACGAGCCGCAACTGCGCTCCAGTGGTAGCTGATGAAAATATCAGAGGACTGGGTTTTGAATGGAAAGAAAAGAAGTCATGTATTACATCCACATTAAACAAGAAAACATGGACGCAAGTTGAAGCTCTTGAAATGTAGATTTATAGAAGGGGAATACTTTTGTGGTTAGAAAAAAAAAACAAAGGAAATTTTGAAACAGTCGAGAAAGAAATATTCTGACACAATAGGCCAACAAGACAAATGACTTTTTTCTGATACATAGAGAACAACAGCCTATTGAAAGTCATCTTGGAGGGTAATATAAAGGGCAAGAAGGAGAGGGAATGGTAAAAGTCAAAAAAATGTTGCACTCCCCCCCCCCTCCCCGCCAAAGAACACCCAACTACTCAGAAAAAAAGAGATGCAGGAGAAACTTGTTTCTTTTAAGGCACTGGTCAAAGAGAGGAAAAGTGAGAAATGGGCATAGTTTTGTGAAAGAGTGCGAAACACAAATCTGGAAAGCTTTACTGGGGACTACACAAAGCTATGAGCGGTACGGTAAAGAATAATAATATTCCTGATTTCCAGATTGTAGATCTCACCTGGCAGAGGACAGATGAAAATAAGTGGAGGACATTTTTCTATCTGGCACAGAGTAATTTGAAGGACATGGAAGGACGTATCATAACCAGAACAGCCAAATCGAAACTACGTGAGAATCGGGACATTGACGATGAATTGTGTGTGAGGGTGAATATTATTAGGGCAGGTTCACGTGCCGGTAAAACTAGTGCACCAGGTTCGGATGATTTTGGGTCCGATGATATGAAAGATTTGTCTCATAAGGAGCTGGAGAAATTGGCTGACATCTACAATAGCAGCATCGAGAATTCAGCGATAGCGGAATTCTGGCTGCACAGCTATTTTATATCCTTGATAAAACCTGGGAAAGATCGTACGACAATTCATCGTTATCACATAGTCATCATGCAGAACGTGGTGTACATGCTGCTGGAGAAGATAGTTGCCAGGAAGATTGCCTGTTACCTGGGAAATGGACATCTTCACCTACCCTTCGCGGTGGGTAACCATCTCTGTAGAGAGATCTGAGGTAATGCTGCTGTTTGCTACGATGTTTGCTAGGACCAAGGTTGAATTAGAGAAAAATTAAAAAATACAAAAAAATGGTATGTTAGAAGCTTTACGTGATAAGTGGACGACACAGACTAAACGACGTTTCGGCCCAATAGGCCTTCAGCAGGAACAAACAAGAAAAATACACACACAAAACTAAAAACGAAACATTCAAACCAAAAATATTCGAAATATGTTAAAGAAAATAAAAATGTCTATCCTGTGTGTATGAAAAGGAAATGGTAACAAAAGTGTGGCTGTCGTGAATGTGCAGAAATGTGCGCAAATGCACACCGAACCAGAGGAGTTCATACAGGGGTCGCACATTTGAATTAGAGAACAAGTTGGTGGCGAAATCCAGAATTTACCTGCTTCAGCAGATGGTGCTGTGAGGAGAGAAGCACTGGTAAATCTGGCAAAGACTTTTGTACCTGTTGTTCTCTCTGAACAACCATACTGTCAACACACCTTCACCATTAGTAAGCAAGGGTTGAGAGGTTGTTGTGAGAGCGCACACATGACGATATTTGAGAATACAGCACATAGATCCATTTTAATAAAGGCCAGAACGGGCCTGTCAGGTCTAAGGGTAATGGCGTCGGCAGCAGACTACGAACAGAATATTCTTGTCCTACATCAGGGACTAGTGGTTTCGGTTATTGAGTACTCACTGGCGATTGCAACTCAACCGCACGCAGACTGAAAGACTGAAACGAATACAAAATGAGGCCATGCACATCATACTTGTATGCACGAAAGCCACACCACGCAGGGCGATGTAGTATCTCTTCCACTTTTCTACCACTGCAGACAGAATAATGTCTCGTGCACGTACCTACCTCCGAGTCAGTGCTGATGTACAACATCCTTTGCACTGTGAGATAAGAGGAGAAAGGGCAGCAGGCAGCTGAAAAGGAGAAAATCATGGATGGCGCGGGTTGAGGACATTGTTCAACAGATTTGTTCAGCGTGGGATATTAAGCCCGGAGAAGAGTAAATACCGGTGCCACCAGAGTGTTCTACTCTTTTGTTATTTACATCACGTTGATCGGAGAATGAGAGTGCAGGCAGCAAAACATTATGGTTTTGGAAGCGGAGATGCAGGCCTTCATCTATGAAGGTCTATATCTCTTCAACTGAGGGTTCGGCAGTCATCTACACTGATGGGTCTGTTGTTAGGCATAGTCGGAACTCATGGACATTCATGGCCCAGGGTCAAGGGGAAAAAAAAAAACGTGTAAGGAGGGCAGCTCTGCTTTCGTGGTAAATACAATTAGCAGGACCATGGGGATCATGGCATTAACTAAAGCGATGGCCAGGCTCCACATTTTTACTCATGTGTGTTTTCTGAGTGACTCGATGCGCACATTGAAGGGGGTTGGGTTCGAAGACAATGGTTGGTGGTACTAAAGAAATCTGGATTGACTAGTATATGTTTCATTTTCATCCCTGGACACTTTGGCGTGAAAGGAAATGAACGAGCTGACAGACTGGCTAAACTGCCTTTGATGGCGGACGGGCATTGGACCAGGTTGACATTCTCAATGCACTGAGAGAGGTAGGTCGCGCTAATGATTCAATGATTCTACAACCATGACTGTGTGAACATGTTGTCAAAGCTGGAGACGACAGGAAAGAGCGCTATGCCAGAAGAATAACAAATCAACACAGAACTAGAGTAATCAGTCTCAGCGCACCGAGGGACATACTGGGGAGGAGATCTGAGCACTTATAGACACATCCCATGTGTATTGAGGATGACCCGTCGACCAAATTAAACTAAACTATCATCATCATGTACCGGGCCTGCTGGCGCAGGTGATCATGTCTCTCCACAACTTTCGATTTCGACAGTTATTTATCATTTCTGTTGTTGACCTTCTGCCAAGCCATTCTCTTAAGCTGTCTGGTATTTTTTCTCTTTGCTTCCATCTATCTCTTCGTCCCTCAATTTTTCCAGTTGTTACATAATATTCCAGCTATTCTCTTCTCATTACATGACCTAAAAATGATGATTCTTTCTTCCTAATATTGGAAATTAGCTCTCTTTTTGCTTTGACCGCTCTCAGAACATTTTCATTACTCTTCTTAGCTGTCCATGGTATTCTCAACATTCTTCTATAAAACCACATTTCTAAAGACTCCAGTAATTTTCTTGTCTGTTGTCCTATTGTCCATGTCTTGTATCCATATGTTAAGACTGGCTCTACATAACATTTAAGAACTCTTTTTTTTTGTTTCTATTGTCAAAAATGGATTGCATAGTATCTTTCTCATTTTTTTGGAAAGCTGCTTTTGCTTGAACCATTCTGCATCTCACCTCTTTTGTACATCTTCCGTCTGAGGTTAACAAAGTTCCCAGATACTTAAATTCATTTCCCTGTTTTAACATTGTTCCACTTGTCTTTATCCTGCACTGAGGTGATGTCTTAACCTAAACTATATAAGGTTTACAAAAAGTAAAGGTATTAAAAAAAAACTAAAGTGAACTGACAACAAGAAACGGACAGGAGTGCCTATAGCAGTGTATACAAACAATAGAAGAGACTTAACACGGCTTCAGTGAAATGGTACTACGTGGTAGCCCTTCAGTGCTAAGATGTCAAAATATAATGGATGATGATTGCACATAAAGTACAGCTAGACATCGTTTCTTCTTGAACCAGATCTGACAATCTAAATTTGGCTGATTCGTTACAAACAAAAAAAACTTCCTGACGGGGTCAGCTGGCATTTACTGATTGCCTGCTACAAATTGCCAAATTGAAAAAAAAGGCCACCTGTTTAATATCATTTAGCATCAGACTCTTAGAGCTATGGGCAAGCATTGGCATCAGTGAAGTGAGCGGATCTTTAACCTTTTACCTCCAAAGTAACAGAACATTATGTTAGTGTTTTGAAAGCTGCTATGGCAATTCACCACTGCTCTGTGGAAATATTTTTGTATATGAGCTGTAGTTTTTTTTTTTTTTAAATAATCTTTTAGGCTTAATTAATTTATTATTTAGGACGCCATTTTAAGAAAGCCATTTATCACTTCTTCAAGTCAACTTGCAATCATCAAATAGCTGTCCTCGATGAATCAAAGAGTAAAAGTGACCATTGAAAATATTGACTTTCTAATAAAAAATTCATGATTCTCCTATATAGACTTGGTTTTATGTGACGTTCTCCAAAGAGGAAACAGTTGTATATGGGATCGATCACATCCACTGTTTGTCTCTGCTTGGTAGTAATATGAGAACGTGATTTTCACTTTTATTTTTAGATGACAATTGTGGTCTAAAATAAAGTGAAAGACTTAATCTGAGGATGAACATATCGTGCCTCGCCAAAAAGTATGCAAACCTGCAAGGTAACAACAACATCCACTGTAGTTTACGTTAACAAGAAAAACAAGCTACATTTTTTTTTAAACCGCTGTTGAGACTTGCAGGGCATATCTTCTTTTTCCCCTAACCTAATGACAGACTTTGTCAACCGTCTCTATTCTTCTCTTTCTTCAGCCATTTTTTTTTCGGACTGCAAAGTCGAGTCCTGTCCATTCTTTGATGCTATCTTCCACACTCTTTCTCTGCCTGTCTTTCCTTCTCGCACGTTTTACGGTTCCTTGTAAAATAGACGTTGTCAGGCCGAACGATTTGCTTTTCTTCATAACTGTCAAAAGTACATCACATACTCCAATTGCTTGTTGTATCCTTGCAGAGCATATGGTATGTTTTATAAACTAACGGCTGTGCACTTTATTTTTTTAAAACCGCGAAGAAAGAAAAACCTTGTTGATTACTAAGTTACTATATGGACATAGAGTATACAACACAAACAATTGCCTGTGCAGTATCAGAGATCTTGATCCTTTCAGGGCCGCTAGACGTGGCATAACGTTCATAGTGTTTTCGCCACCCGTCTCTATTCTTGGCGAGATGTTCCAACTTATCTAATAGGTATATGCCTGCCAAAGCAAAAAGAGAGCTAATTTCCAATATTAGGAAGAAACAATCATCATTTTTTGGTCATGTAATGAGAAGAGAACAGCCTTCCGTCCTATATAGTAACAACTGGGAAACTTGAGGGAAGAGATGATGGAAGCAAAGAGAAAAGATGCCAGATAGCTTAAGAGAATGGCTTGGCAGAAGGTCAACAACAGAAATGAAAAATAACTGTCGAGATCGAAATTTGTGGAGAGACATGATCACCTACGCCAGCAGGCCCGGTACTTGATGAAGACTTCTAATTTTACCGCCGTTTTGTATCCAGAAAATGGCGGTTTTCATCGTTACTTTTGTCTAGAAATGATCTGCACTGCTTTTTGTTTTGGTAAAGAGGTAGAATATAGATGTGATGTTAGTATCCACATTAATTTTCTTATGATTACAATTTGTCTAGGACTACCTTTTCTTTGCTTCCAATATCTTGCGAACCTGTCACTAAATGTGTGGAGTGTGTGTGTGGTATTAATATTTAATCAGCTACTACAACTATCGATCTTATTTACTAGGTGTAGAGGTTAATGAGGAAGCGATAGACCTTTCACACTTGTCTCCATCCTGAACTAAGTGCATTAAGGCCCTTGAGATTTCAAGGACCTGCTTTATAGTGTAGCCTGGTCTAATTTTAGCCCGTTTCGGAAGTCCGTGATACTTGATTTCGTTTGTAATTTCATTGTTTGTTGTTGTCCAGACGTTCCTACATCCCGCGGTATAACACTTTTGAAGTATTACTTTGCTTCAGTGTTTGATTGTACCGATATTCGGCTGATTAAGTTCTGTCCAGACTACATCCCGCGGTATGACACTTTTAAAGTATTATTTTGCTTCAGTGTTTGATTGTACCGATATTCGGCTGATTAAGTTCTGTCCAGACTACATCCCACGGTCTAACACTTTTAAAGTATTATTTTACTTAAGTGTTTGATTGTACCGATATTCGGCTGCTTAAGTTCTGTCCATACTACATCCCACGGTCTAACACTTTTGAAGTATTATTTTTCTTCAGTGTCGGATTGTACCGATTCCGCGGATTAAGTTCAACTAATCACCGTAAGTGAATATCACGTGTATTACAGCGTTTCACTTTGTAGTGCACATAGAAGCATACAATTTGTATTCATATAGTTTATTAGAATCTGTATAGAGCTAGGCTCAATTGCGGGTACAAGTAATGTATGTCCCACAAAATATATAGATTTTCAGGGAGTGAAATCTGACGTTATGTCAGCCATATCATATGTATCACTAATAATATATATCACTATATATCACTATAATGCAGAATAGCTCAGGCAAAATAGCATTTCAGAAAATGAAAAACATCTTATGCAACAAATCTATGTCAATTGAATTGAGAAGTAGAGTTCATCGGTGCTATATCGAGCAAATTCTGACATATGGAAGCAAATCATTGACCGTAAACAAACAAATGAAAAAAAGATGAAACAGAGATGGGATTTTTCAGAAGAATTTTGAAAGACCCCAGGACAGCTAAAAAAAAGCCATACCGGTTGGTGTAGGCGATCATGTCCTTCATTAATCTTCTATCTGCCATGCATCGTTTCTGTTGTTGATTATTTATATATATACATATATCACGCTTTCAAGCTCGTTGATATCGAACTGGATTGACAGCTGATCAGCACAGACGTTGCCTACCACGAGTTTCCACCCTATATAAGTCCGTTTGAGATGCCTTATGCATCTTCGTAACAGGTTTGTTCAGACTTGATGGACTGCCCAGAAATATTTCAGGTGTATCACGCGTGTCGTGCAGAACAGTGCAGGCATTTATATTGACTTTTGCCGTTACAAAAAAAAAAGAACAAAGAAAAACATATGGTGTTCTACCAGTACGACACAAGAACGATATTAATGGTTTACTAATTATGTGCGTTTATATGGGTGTGAGCTGAAGAACTGTAGTTACGTGCTGCGTTTATATGGGTGTGAGCTGAAGAACTGTGGTTACGTGCTGCGTTTATATGGGTGTGTGCTGAAGAACTGTAGTTACGTGCTGCGTTTATATGGGTGTGAGCTGAAGAACTGTAGTTACGTGCTGCGTTTATATGGGTGTGAGCTGAAGAACTGTGGTTACGTGCTGCGTTTATATGGGTGTGAGCTGAAGAACTGTAGTTACGTGCTGCGTTTATATGGTGTGAGCTGAAGAACTGTAGTTACGTGCTGCGTTTATATGGGTGTGAGCTGAATAACTGTAGTTACGTGCTGCGTTTATATGGGTGTTGGCTGAAGAACTATAGTTACGTGCTGCGTTTATATGGGTGTGGGCTGAAGAACTATAGTTACGTGCTGCGTTTATATGGGTGTGAGCTGAAGAACTATAGTTACGTGCTGCGTTTATATGGGTGTGAGCTGAAGAACTATAGTTACGTGCTGCGTTTATATGAGTGTGAGCTGAAGAACTGCATCAATGGAAGCAATGTAATTGTTATCGTTTCATACTTTCTGATGATGGCAAGTTCTCCTATCATGGTACATCAAGATAAGCAATAAAGAACTGCTCAAGAGGTTTAACCAAGTTACAATATATACATTGTAATGTACAGTAATAGCATGCAGACACTGGAGTTTGGTAGATCATATTCTATTAAGATATCCAGAATCTAACACCAGAATTGTCATAAGTAAAAAGTAAAGAGCCCCGTCGCACCAAATGGCGTATATGTGTTAGTGACCATAATTTTTATAGACCTTCGGCACATGATTTTTGGAGTAATGTGGTCGGTATTATGCCCGTGCCGCTTTACTTTTCCAGAAAAAAATAATAAATCCGGCACCCATTTAAGGCTGGGTGAACTCAGAAGCCGTCGATCAGCTATTGTAGTCCAGTGTACCCATCACTGAGTTATCGCGGCTCCTCAGAATTGTCATGCTGTGGATATTCCAAGTGTGAGGGATTTGGTGTAGTGGGAAGACGTCAAGAGAACCGCAATAAGGACAACATAAAAACAGTGGAAACTACGTGTGCTATTCATGGCATGTCTCTCTTAATCCTCATTAGCGCCAGGCTGGATATGTTCATATAAAGTTGACATCTTTTGTTATCAGATACCCCAACATAAGCTTTGTTAAAGTACCCCCGTCATGTCAAGTGGCGTATAAGGAATATGGTGTCCCTCGGCACATGATTTTTGGGGCAATGACATAAGCTTTGGCTTTTGTCAAAACATGGCTTGATTGTATCGTTTTCTGTCCAAGTGCATATCTCGACACCACGTTATCACTAATATAGTGTAGGTACCTCAGTGCAAAATAAAGACAAGTGGAACAATATTAAAACAGGTAAATGAATTTAAATATTTGGGAACTTTGTTAACCTCAGACGAAAGATGTACAAATTAGGTGAGATGCAGAATGGCTCAAGCAAAAGCAGCTTTCCAAAAATGAGGAAGATACTATGCAATCCATTTTTGACAATAGAAACAAGAAAGAGAGTTCTTAAATGTTATGTAGAGCCAGTCTTAACATGTGGATGCGAATCATGGACAATAGGACAACAGACAAGAAAATCACTGGAGTCTGTAGAAATGTGGTTTTACAGAAGAATGTTGAGAAAACCATGGACAGCTAAGAAGAGTAATGAAAATGTTCTGAAAGAGGTCAAAGCAAAAAGAGAGCTAATTTCCAATATTAGGAAGAAACAATCATCATTTTTTGACCATGTAATGAGAAGAGAACAACTGGAATATATTGTAACAACTGGAAAAATTGAGGGACGAAGAGATAAAGGGAAGCAAAGAGAAAAAATACCAGAGAGCTTAAGAGAATGACTTGGTAGAAGGCCAACAACAGAAATGATAAATAACTGTCGAGATCGAAAGTTGTGGATAGACATGATCACCTACGCCAGCAGGCCCGGTACTTGATGATGATGAGTGCATGGTAACTTGCATCGCCTTGTTTTAGATGCTCTCCAACCGTTCGTACTGTGCTGTATAACGTAAGATCGCCGAGGCCTATCATCGACTGGATCAGCGGATAGAGAGTTAGATTGTTACCTCCAGCTATGCCGACACCATCGTCCTCGTTTATATGTTGTTATGAGCTGCTCAATCTGATACTTGAAAGAACGATTCAGATTAAAATGACGCTTTTATCTACTCCAGATTCTCACACCTTTTCATGGTCTGCTCATTTAAGTAGACTTTAGGGAGGTTAGCGTTCCCTATTCAGTTTGGCAATGAGCAAAATCGAAAACATGCCTTACCTGGGTTGACATTTTACACCTTCCTTACAGTAATTGTTTTGGTTATGGAAGGCCCCGGTATCACTGCAAACGAATTGAAATCAATAATTGCTCAACCGCCCGTGCCAGTGGAATCATCCGAATTACTGTTTCATCTCCCAAACAAAGAAAGGTAGCTGTAGTCTCCATCACAGCAGTCTCAGCATACGCTTAAAGACAAGGCGAAACCGCACAGAAAGTGAACACAGCCATCTGTGCTCCATCATAGGATATCATCATTCTTCGTAAGCAATCGGAATATCGAAACACGAACAAAACAGATGAAACGCAATGCTCACAGTGTGCACAGATTGTATCCCCAATAACTTTGAACATTTATTTTCTATCAGATGCCCTCTGTGTGTGTGAAAGTTATCAGTGAAAAAGGAATGTGAACAAAAAGTTGGCAAGCTCAGTGTGAATCTAGAAAATCGATGAACGAAATACAATACATAAATAATGAAACACAAAAAATTAGGCTTACTAATAAAGACGTTTAGTGAAGAGGTCATGCGACGTCTAGAATCATTGATACAACTCGTATCGCTGTATAGAACTTTCAGCTGATTATTGAAAGCTGGCCGTGGAAGAAGACACGAGTAAGAAGTAGTTCCTTGTATACACATGATGTCATCGTTCTCCTTAAACTAGTTAACTCGGATTAGAACAACGGTAGAGGACCCCCCTCCCCATCTTTTTATATCCAGGTTGAAATAAAAATTGAACTGAACACCTCGAAACGACAGCACGGGTCATTCCGTCTTTATTCTCCAACCCCACAGAGACCCCCGGCACTCCTGAGAAATGGGACAAAAGAAGCAAATGTAGTTACGTGGAATCAGCCCACTGAAATGAACATTAGCATGAATCTTTCTTTCTTTCTTTCTTTCTTTCTTTCTTTCTTTCTTTCTTTCTTTCTTTCTTTCTTTCTTGCATTCATGCGACGGCTACTATAGGAATTGATAGTTCTTCAGGTATCTCTTGAAAGAACATTAAGTTGGCGTAGTTGCGATGTGTTGTGACTTGCAACAATTATATATATATATAGGCTGTTATATATACAATTATATATATATATGCTGTTATATTTGATCATTGCAGCCTAACACATGCGACTTCAGCAAGGTGTTTTCTTTTTTTTTTCTTTAGTACGCTTTATATTCCCGCTCGATCATTATTCACTTGATCAAACTGGTTAGTCTGTTTCTCGGGGCTCCGCGAAGAGGTATTGTAGGATCAAAGCAGATCTGGGTCACCGATCCTAGCGCAAGCAGTCAGCTATGAGTCACCGACAGCTTTCATCTCTCGTGCTGATGGGTGCGTTTTCCCCGACCTGTCATATGAATTACTATGTCTAAAGTAAACTTCAGAGCTTTGCCAGCGCTTCATTTTTTTTTTAATCAGCGCAGCAATGCTAAAGAAAACAGAACAGACCAGAATATTTGAGAAGATTAGAACGTACTGTGTCAACAGACGCAGTTTTCAGAATGGAAAGTCAATGATTAATCAAAAAATACTGGACAGTCTAGTTTCGTGGCACTGAAGAAAGTCAAAAGAGATTAAAATAATGCTAATGATAGAATTTGTGAAGAGTCATGCTGGCCTATATAGCCCTATCGTGTTGCTAAATCTCAATGATTCATCAATGAAACGTGTTCGTGTTGTGTGTGGTGTTTGGCGTGTATGCGAAGACAGCTCAACGTTGAGTTAATGAAACATCGTATTGATGTTGTGCACATCTGTTGGGTGCGTTTTAACGCGCCGACGCTTTTGTACAGCCAGTTATTAGTGCTGTTGGCGGTCGTTGTCCAGCTGTGTCTAATACTAAATAAGGAGGTCTGTCGATCTATCTCCATATCACTATCAATCGATCACAGTAGATCAGTATGTCTATTTTGCTCCATCAGCCTGTCGACCTTGCTTCTTCTATCTGTCGATCTCGACCCATCTCACTATCAGTCTATTTCGCCCCATCTGTCTGTGTCGATCTAGCTCCATCTGTTTGTTGATCTAGCTTCACCTGTCTGTGTCGATCTAGCTCCATCTGTTTGTTGATCTAGCTTCACCTGTCTGTGTCGGTCTAGCTCCATCTGTTTGTTGATCTAGCTTCACCTGTCTGTGTCGATCTAGCTCCATCTGTTTGTTGATCTAGCTTCACCTGTCTGTGTCGGTCTAGCTCCATCTGTTTGTTGATCTAGCTTCACCTGTCTGTGTCGGTCTAGCTCCATCTGTTTGTTGATCTAGCTTCACCTGTCTGTGTCGGTCTAGCTCCATCTGTTTGTTGATCTAGCTTCACCTGTCTGTGTCGATCTAGCTCCATCTGTTTGTTGATCTAGCTTCACCTGTCTGTGTCGGTCTAGCTCCATCTGTTTGTTGATCTAGCTTCACCTGTCTGTGTCGGTCTAGCTCCATCTGTTTGTTGATCTAGCTTCACCTGTCTGTGTCGGTCTAGCTCCATCTGTTTGTTGATCTAGCTTCACCTGTCTGTGTCGGTCTAGCTCCATCTGTTTGTTGATCTAGCTTCACCTGTCTGTGTCGGTCTAGCTCCATCTGTTTGTTGATCTAGCTTCACCTGTCTGTGTCGGTCTAGCTCCATCTGTTTGTTGATCTAGCTTCACCTGTCTGTGTCGGTCTAGCTCCATCTGTTTGTTGATCTAGCTTCACCTGTCTGTGTCGATCTAGCGCCATCTCACTATCAGTCGATTTCAGTCCATCTGTCTGTCGATCCTGCTCCATCTGTCTGTCCATCTTGCTCCATCTGTCTGTCGATCTAGTGGTCTGTCTGTGTCGATCTAGCTCCATCTCACTATCAGTCGATTTCAGTCCATCTGTCTGTCGATCCTGCTCCATCTGTCTGTCCATCTTGCTCCATCTGTCTGTCGATCTAGTGGTCTGTCTGTGTCGATCTAGCTCCATCTCACTATCAGTCGATCTAGCTCCATCTGTTTGTCGATTTAGCTCCATCTGTCTGTGTCGATCTAGCTCCATCTGTTTGTCGATTTATCTCCATCTTCCTGTCGATCTAGCTTCGTCCAGAATGTTGTTCTAGCTATCGGACCATTGATCTAGCTGTATGTATCTTGTTATAATTGCACATATAGTTTTCAGCCTGTTGCTGTAACTGTCTGTCTGTTTATCTAATTATCCGATTATTAGCTTTCTGACTGCATAAAAAAAAGTATATGTGTGTGTGTCTGTCCCTCCATCGAGATATCTGACTATATCTCTGTTTGTTGCTCTCTATCTTATGATATAGTTATTCGTCTCGACATTTAGCTACCTGTTGATCTAATTTTGCTCTATGTTGATGCTTCTAACCATCTGTTGATCACACTATTGGCGTCCGTTTCAATTATCAGCTCAAACGATTGTCGTCTAGCTATCTATAGATCTAGCTTTCTGGCTGTTCCAGTATTTTGACGTTAACCACCTATTTGACTATCTGTTGCTTAATTATCCATCTTGTGATACAATTTCCCTTGTATCGATCGTATCTGTTGATTACACTGTGCGCTGCTCATGCTGTCTGATTATCTCTTGGTTTAGTTGTCTAAGTTGTAGGTAAATATCTGGTTATTCGTTTTGCTTTCTCACTGCATATCTAAGCATATGAATGCTGCTGTTGCTATATGACTGTTCTCATTACTCAATTGTTCTATGGATATAACTCGCTGAATGCTGTTTTAGCCATCTGAATGTCTGTATCTGTCTGCTGACATATGCACCAAATTGTCTGGCGTTCTGTTTGTCTACGGATGTAGACATCTAATTGTCTGGCGTTCTATGTTTGTCTACGGACGTAGACATCTAATTGTCTGGTGATCTATGTTTGTCTACGGATGTAGACATCTAATTGTCTGGCGTTCTATGTTTGTCTACGGACATAGACATCTAATTGTCTGGCGTTCTATGTTTGTCTACGGACATAGACATCTAATTGTCTGGCGTTCTATGTTTGTCTACGGACATAGACATCTAATTGTCTGGTGTTCTATGTTTGTCTACGGACGTAGACATCTAATTGTATGGTGATCAATGTTTGTCTACGGACGTAGACATCTAATTGTCTGGTGATCAATGTTTGTCTACGGACGTAGACATCTAATTGTCTGGTGATCTATCTAGATACTGGCATAAACATCTGATTTTTTTTTTTTTGTTGCTCTGTCTGATTGTTTGTTGATCTATCTGTTTGTCTTGTGAGACAGGCGTCTGATCGTTCATCTGGCTATCTGTCTGTAGTGTGACTGCTGTTCCAGTTATCTATTCTGGTTTTTTTCTAGCTGTCTTTATTGATCAATCTATATATGATTCTATTCATCTAGCTCAGTGTCGAATATCGATCTAACGATTTGCCAAGAATACCTTTCAAGATTTGCATGGTTATCGACCCGCATACATATATTTATTTTTCTTAACGATCTGTTTGTATCTATTTTTGTTTATTATTGTTGTTTTATTTAACCCCCAATGTTTATAAATATATCATTAATTTATTTGTGTCAAGATGGATGGGCTTTGCAATTTTTAGCTATTGACGTTTATCCCAGAATCATCTATCTATAGCTACACTAAGGCCTGCGTGCTGTGAGGATTCCCCGAAATCACCCAAAGTTTGTGACGACTTCAGCTATGTGACGGCTACCGTCATTTTACCCACAAACGCTTCTCCTCGCAAGGCTGAAAACGTCACAAACTTTGGGTGATTTCTTTCAGCTCGCTATGCTTAAAACTATAGATAGATGGACTGTGTATATACCATTTCAGATTGAGGCAAACACAGTGAGTACCAAAATTAAACTGCCTTTTTAAGTGATGACAATTTATCATGTCAATATTAAATACTATTTATGACGGTATGAAGCTGTGCCCAGATGTGCACGCGTCATACGATAACTCACACATATGTGATTGAAATAATTGATTACTCAACATAAATATCTAGGGGCCTTCTAGGGAGTGCAACACTTCACATATCACACGGCAGCCTGCACATTCAGGTCAACCAGTGGGATTCGACCACAAATAAGGGAGTGAATAACATAAATTATAATTGAGACATGCCATTTGATTGGAGAGACCTTTCTTACTGTTGGTGTCTGCGTCGTTCAACCGTGTAGCTCTGACTTCAGATTTAAGCGTGTGTGTGTGGGAGGGGGTGTGAACTATTTTAAACTCACACGTGCTGTCATATACATTTTAGGCTCACATGTGTTTTCATATGTTTTAGACTCATGCGTGTTGTCATACATTTTAGACTCACGCGTGTTGTCATACATTTTAGACTCACACGTGTTTTCATACGTTTTAGACTCACGCGTGTTGTCATACATTTTAGGCTCACATGTGTTTTCATACGTTTTAGACTCACGCGTGTTGTCATACATTTTAGACTCACGCGTGTTGTCATACATTTTAGGCTCACATGTGTTTTCATACGTTTTAGACTCACATGTGTTTTCATACGTTTTAGACTCACGCGTGTTGTCATACATTTTAGGCTCACATGTGTTTTCATATGTTTTAGACTCACGCGTGTTGTCATACATTTTAGACTCACGCGTGTTGTCATACATTTTAGACTCACGTGTGTTGTCATACATTTTAGACTCACGTGTGTTTTCATACGTTTTAGACTCACGTGTGTTTTCATACGTTTTAGACTCAATCGTGTTGTCATCCATTTTAGACTCACGCGTGTTTTCATACATTTTAGACTCACGCGTGTTGTCATACATTTTAGACTCACGTGTGTTTTCATACGTTTTAGACTCACGTGTGTTTTCATACGTTTTAGACTCAATCGTGTTGTCATCCATTTTAGACTCAATCGTGTTTTCATACATTTTAGACTCACGCGTGTTGTCATACATTTTAGACTCACGTGTGTTTTCATACGTTTTAGACTCACGTGTGTTTTCATACGTTTTAGACTCAATCGTGTTGTCATCCATTTTAGACTCACGCGTGTTTTCATACATTTTAGACTCACGTGTGTTTTCATACGTTTTAGACTCAATCGTGTTGTCATCCATTTTAGACACACATGTTGTCATACATTTTAGACACACGTGTTGTCATACATTTTAGACACACCTGTTGTCATACATTTTAGACACACCTGTTGTCATACATTTTAGACACACCTGTTGTCATACATTTTAGACACACGTGTTGTCATACATTTTAGACACACCTGTTGTCATACATTTTAGACACAAGTGTTGTCATGCATAGTGCAGTCTGTTTGTGAAGGAGAATCAGCAGGTAAATGTAGCAGGTCAATAGGGTGGAGTTGACTGAATATGTGCTCATGACATTGATGAGCTAAAACCCATCAAGAATAGTAGCAACGGTGAGACTAAAGAATCCGGACGGTAGCTGAACACGATGAGACCAGTTATATTTTCTATTATCTAATACCAAAAAAAAAACTTACAGAGAGATAGTTAAATGGATGGAAAGATGGAGGAGCAAACAGATAAAATAAATTATCATTGCAGCATTTTCCTATTGCTGGGGTCTGCCGAGGGGACTTGTTGGACCGGAGAATTAAGGCTGCATGTCCAGTGCGTTCGTCGCGAAGTGTTCGTATATATTTCACCCCCGATAGGGAAAAAAATAAAGTTGTGACCCTGCTGGAATTTGATATACGTAAAGAGAAAACGAGGGGGCAATTTTGGAGAGTAGGGATGGCGGGTGGGAAGGAGTAACAGGAGGATTAAGAATCGGACAGATAGGAACATTTGTGGGGTAAAGAGAATGAGATAATAGAAATAGAAACGTGACTCAAGACCTCCACCAGCAACTCATAGCTGACTGTGTGCATTTGGATCGGCCAACAATATAGCTGATAAAGAATCAAGACTCTTCCTCCATTCCCAGTAGTGGTCTCGGTAGGGATCAAAGATAGAAGGCAATTTGGTACTTGAAAACACCCTGCTGAAGTCGGATGCATTTGGGTCAAAATGCACATATATCACACAACCTAGTTGCAAACAACACAGCACATCCACATCTACGTCACGTCACGACGAAAGGGACTAACAACTCTTGAGTTGTCGGGCCAAGGTAGGAAGGGAAGTTGTTGAGGATTGATGGGAGAAAGGAGAGAGAGAGAGAGAGAGAGAGAGAGAGAGAGAGAGAGAGAGAGAGAGAGAGAGAAAAGAGAGAGCGGAAGCCAGGTGACGAGATAAGGAATGTTTGTGAAGGAACGATAGGAGAATGAATTATATTTTACGTTCTTGCACCACCCACATAATGCCACGATTCAAGTCATTTGACTTGGAGTCCCGTCTCCACTGAATGGCGAATAACTCGTGCGCCTGTTTAAGAGCTCCAGAAATACACTCACGTCCATGACGACAATGATGCTAAATTATAGTCACTTATTGATGCTTTCACATGGATGAAGGGAGGGTCGCGGCTTGAGCTTTGTTTGCCTAATCCTATCGGCAATCTGTGTATTAAATTGTATTTATTGACAACTCATTCAGACTATACACGTGGCTGTTTGCTTCAATCACACAGTGGCATTTTAGCGCTGATGCTAGAAATGTCGCATGTAAATGGGCGAGGATGTCCTGAATTTACGACATTCTTTGAATGGAAATTTCATTGGCACATTTTTCTTGTTTGCACTAAAGAAAATGTGAATTTTCAGCTTAGTTTTTTTTTATATATTAATTGTACTGAGGGTAATATATTTTTAGCTTTACCATCAGTATCGAGTGTCGTCTCCGCGTCGACGGTTGGCTACCATGGAACACCATTCCGCTCTGTCTCTTGCTTTGGTAGTGCAGGTTGTCATAGGCTGACTTGTCCATCTTTTGATGCTAATCGTCCACGTTAGTCTTGGTTTGCCTCTGCCTTTTTTATCTTGTATTTTCCCTTCCACGATTCATTTCACTAGGCTATTATAGGTTAAGTTAAAAAAAAAAAAAGATTCATTTCACTAGGCTTTTATAGCTTAAGTTTAAAAAAGCTGTAACATTTTTATGTTAAACCCTGAGTCTGCTACCTTTTGTAGACTTTAATTTGAACAAACCAACAATAAAATGGTAGCAGTTATAGTAAAGGTAAATTTAGACTTCAATCGGCGTCTTAGCACGCAAGCTTTCACCCATATGTGCTCGGCCGCCTATCCAGAAGTGTTCGGAGACCTCTGGATAGTGTCGTTTCAAGCATCGAAACTCACGATGCCAGGCGGCATTCCTCACCTTGCCAGAGTACTACCCTGGTACCAATTTCTGCCAGCGGCTTGGTTAACCGCGAAGGTATTTTTTTTCCAAGCACAAGTACAATTCACACTGCTTCCAGCGGGAATTGAGCACGGGTTTTACGAACGTTAGTCGCCCAGTCGGGTGGTTTTCCCAACTAGGCTGCTGAGGCCCCCATTAGTTATAGTTTATGACTCAACACATACATGTGAATTCCCCAGCTTTATTAATTTTTGCATATTTTAGTCGATTAATGCATATGACGGAATAATTCAAAGATTAACAGGTTTAACACTATTTGATGGCAAATATTAAATTTGTAACCGTAGATGTTATTACATTTTAAGATATACTTGCTTTTTATCAACGTTGTTGTTCCATAGAATAGTTGTATTCAGGTAATATATTTTACATAAACAAAAGATGAATTCAATTAAAATATATATGGTAAATATTTGTGTACCTGTAATAGAAAAGAACAACACTTACCTTTTCTTGGGAAAGCTGGAAAACAACAAAAAGAGATTGAGAGAAAACGAAACGCCTAAAAAAATAATGCCTAAGAAGAAAAATCTGTGTACAATGGAAAGAATTCAAGACTAATATTGAGATAAAAGAAATGGTCGTGCAACCAACGATCTCATTTACAGTGAGAAGAGACAAAAAGAGTATTCAATGACAAGCTCTTCTATGGGAAACATCAGGATAAAGAAAAAGAGGAAGACCCAGAGACACACTGAAAGAACACTTATAAGAGAAGCAAAGTTGGCAGGCTCATTAGATAAGATTAAACATCTTGCCAAGAATAGAAATGGGTGGTGAAAAACACTACAAGCCCTATGTGACATCTAATGGTGTGGGAAGGATCAATATCTAGATAAAAAAGAAACACCTGATGCAGAGTTTATACATTCCCACTATGTGCTATCAGTGCCAAGTATGGACGTTCACGAATAAACACAAAAAAGAAGTTAGTCACCTCAGTGATATGTCTGGGAAAAGACAGAATCAGAAATGATAACATAAGAGAGAAATTAGACATTGAATGAATTCTAAACTACTCACAGACAACAAATTAATTGGTTTGCTTATCTGGAAAGAATGCCAAGAGGTTCTATACCACACAAAACACACATTATAGGAGAAGATGGAAGAGGAACCCGTGGGTGACCCAGAGTAAAATGGACTGACAATGCTGCAGCAGTACTAATTGACAAATGGTTGAAGTGACAAGAAGGCCAAGAATTAGAACTGTTTTTCTCCCTTTGCACTCTAAGGGGTATAAGAGGAAGTGAATAGAGAGAGAGAGAGAGAGATAGAAATGTTTATGTATGTATTTCTGCAGGTACATCTGAAACATTACACTAGTGTGCCTTCTCATCTGATAATATATGAGCTATTATCCACGTTAAGGTATTTCAATACAGGGATTATAATTGGAAACTTTAACCCTCTTGTGTGTAACTCATATCCACTCACATACCTTTTTTTTTTCATTGTTAATGCTGCCCATATAGGGACAGGATTTTTTCATCACAAGAGCTGAATGTGGTTGGTGACTCATTGCTGACTGCTTGTGACAAGATAGATGAACTGGAACTATGCAGATCTTACTCCACTTCTTCATGGAGCTCTTAGAAACAGACTAACTAGTCTGACCAAATGAGTAGGGATGGAGAAAAAAAGGCAACACGGTACTCAAAAACACTATGCTGAAGTCGTGTGTTTTGGAAACAACAACACATGTATGACGACTTAATGTCCTTTTAATTTGTAAGTCCAAATGACAAAGAGGACTGCGATGAACGTGAGAAATAAAGGAAAAGCGCTGCACATATGAAGAGATGAATGAATGAAGCAATAGCTTTGTAATTATTATTTGCGGCATTCTATATTGTCTTATCCTGCATGAATTTTAATGGAGAAACCAGTCAGAATGACAAGGTTTAGTGTGCTACCTACACAATAGACAGATATTTAATTGGGGTTTACCCCAAATGTCTTTGGGCTAGACAAATCAACGTTTCGAATCAACAAGTTATCAAGAGGTGACAAGCACAAACAAAACAAATCACAGATCCCTCAAGTTTGAGAAAAGTTGACACAACAATTTGAGATTGAAACTTTGATTGGTCATGTCTTATCTACAAAGCTGGATTAGCATAAGGAGCCAAAAGGGGGGTGTGATGTACACTTCTACAAGGTATGGTGACAGCTTTATAAGAAAGGAACACAACAAAATACTGACATTTCAGCCTACATGTGGCCATCTTCAGAAAACGAAGACAACAACAACAGCAAGGCACAAATACCTATAGCTACATATATGATGATTAAGTTAGGGAGAAGTGGACAGAGGGAGGAGAGATGGGTTGATGAGATGAGAGAGATATGTGAAAGAGATGTGTTACATGTTAGAGGATAGGTGAAGTGATAGAGATATAAAAATATAAGTACGGAGAAATAATTGTAAAACTAAAACATAAAAAATAATAAATAATAAAATTAGACTTAGCTGGTGGCAGTCGCTGCTCGGGGTGGAAGATCGCTACCAAATGTTGGGTAGAGTAAAGCCACATGGAAAATCAGTCACGTGGTAAGACCAGAGGTATGAGTGGTACCAGATGGATTATCCTAACTATTTTCTTCTATCTGTATCAACTTTTCCCCGCTCTGCATGGTTCTGTATGTTTTCATTACAACTCCCACTTGACATAAAGATATTATTTACTTTGCTTTTCCACCTCTGTTGCCTTTCAGCATTAAAGAAAAATTGAGCATTTGGGTCAGAGTGCTCTGACTTGCTTCTTGCCAGGTCTTGTCATAATTTCTGATATTTCATTATTCATTGTAATCTAAGTCTGGCTTTTCTCATTTTCCCATTGTTAAAAGGTAAAGGCAGATGTAGGCTACAACACCATTTTATCCATATGCCTAGCAAGGCATAGAGGGAACCTTTACCATGACCTACCTGGACCCTTAGTCAGTCTACCCTGGTAACAGCCAGCGGTCAAATCAGGCTGGCTAACAGCAGCTAGGATCACCAAGTTCCCTGCAGTGGTGGCTCTTACTAATTTAGAAGACCTAGTACTGCAGCACCTCTAGACAAGACAAGTCACACAGTTTTCCAGCTACAGCTTGGAACTACATGGACTCTAACTTCTCCAGTAAAAACCAGTAATGTCAAGAAAGTCATTATAACATGCCATGTACCATTCTTGGGAGCCGCGATAGCTCAGTGGTTAGTGAACCGGACTACAAAGGACAAGGCATAGGGTTCGATCCCAACCGATGGCTTCCGGGTTCACCCAGCCTTAAATGGAAGATTTTTGTCAACGCAATGGAAGAGATTTCAAAGACAAAATTTATCATGGTTTAAGAATCAATCCACATATTTATATTTATCTAACATATAACATATTATATATGAATTTTTAGATATTTGAACAAGGTATTAGATTTCACCAACATCAAAATGATACAAGACATGTAAAAAGAATATGGTTTGATGGTGTTCACACTAATCAAATTGAGCGTGGTGCACTATGCGGCGAAACGTACGCTGTCGAAATCAGCATGGCGCAGTGTTGCAAAATGTACTGAAAGAGTTAAATGGTTACTAGATCTTGTTCTGGGAAAGTAAAGTGGCACAGGCTTAATACCGACCACATTACCCCAAAAATCATGTGCTGAAGGTAAAATTTCAGTAAAATTTATGGTCACTAACACCATATTTCCTATACGCCACTTGGCATGACTGGGGCTCTTTACTTTACTTACTTTTTATGTACCATTCTTAAAAGTCCAAAGGCTTACATTTGTGTCAACTCATGGCATTAACACAACAACTGACACTCCGCTGCACTTTTGTGTGGTAGTGCCCTGAAACAGGTTATTTAACCAGCTCAAATAAGTTAGAATGGATGAAGGAAGGTCAACACTGGCTGACAGGAACCCGGATATATTGGACAAAAGTGGTAAGATTATTACAGCTTGAGTGCAAAACTATGACCCAAATAATTGAGGTCGATTTCAGGGATAAGGAAGATAAATCCGACAGTTTTAGGTTAAAGCTGTCCACATATTCTACCATTTTTCTGAATGTCTCTGTTTTTTTAACATCTCCCACTTAATTTCTGTCCTCTTTCTCTCACTCTGTCTTCTGTGTGCATGTTTGTGTTTGTTTCTTTGTCTTTCCACTCTGTGTTGTTCATTTCTTTCTATATAACTGTTGAATCCTCATGTTTTATCTATATCTTACTTTTTCATTATTTGCCTCTATATTTCTATATGCCTTTCTTTCTCTCTCTCTCTCTCTCTCTCTCTCTCTCTCTTTTTATGCTTATTTATGTATACATCTTTGCCTCTCATTATGTAGTCCTGTCTTACTTTCTCTAGTCTTTTTTCTATATCTTACTTTCCCTAGTCCGTTTCCTACACCTAAATTTCTCCACATAATGGACTGTCTCTATAAAGTTAAAGACCTGGCCAGTAATATCACCACCCAGTATTTATCACACAACACATGTACCATGCAGGCTTCATATGTATATTATGGGCTCCCACATTTATTGTGTGTGCATATTTGAGGTGTAACAACATTCATATTATATATGTTCTTTGCTGAGAGTGCTTTTACCATCTATCTATCTATTGTCCTTTTGAGCCAAAGACGGCATATAGGGCAGAACCACAATCTCAAAAATAGAAACCTTGCGTGCCAAAATGGCACATATTGCAGAGATCGCTGCTCTAAAATATATGGCGCTGTTTCCATAACAATACTTTTTACAATGACAGCTTGTCAAGCCATCGATGCTTTTACCATACCCACTATAATGTCAGTGCTTTCTATTAGTTCTGCACAACTAGTATATTCTTTGCCGAGAGTGCTTTTACCATTCCCACTATAATGTCAGTACTCTCTATTAGCTGTGCCAGAACTAAGATTTCAAGAGGTGTTGATTTTAGTGTAACTTTCTTTCTTTTGTTTTATCTTTTATAGCTCAGATGGACCCGCCCATTTAGTGTGCAGTGAATTGAAAGGATCTAAACACATTCCAGAGGGGAAACTGCTGATGAACAGATTGCCCCTGCTGCAAACTTGTATATAAGGAGTTTCTTGTTACGCCATTTCTCTTATAACTCAGGCTAGCTTTTTGTGAATCTATCATTAGGTTCAATGATTCTCAATGCCTATCTGGCCGAGCTGTTTTCGCAGGAGTCACCCTAGAACTACATGCATACAATTCTTTTGCAGTCTAATGTAAATATAACCTAGAAGATATTCTATGGTTAGACAGATCATGTCTCACCAAGAAGAAGGGTAAAAACAGAGAATATAGAAAGTAAAACATAGGAAGAAGAATGGAGAGCCCCTTCACTCCTCATGGTAGCATATGTTGTTAGTGCTTATATTTTTTATAGACTTTCAACATATTTTTTCTGGGTAATTTGGTTAGTATTAACCCATTATCATCTTATCTTCCCATAAAAATTCAGTACCCATTTAAGGATGTTACCTAGAAGCTGCCGATAAGAATTGAACCCAACCCCTTGAGATGGTAGTCCAGTTGACTAACTATTGAGTTATTGCAGCTCTCTAAGTAAAACATAACAACATAAATTGATCTTTTGTGAGTCTGAGTATGTCCTCTAAGCAGTGATTATTTTTCTGCATGCCAAGTATATTGTCTTTATTGGATCTGCTTACATGTAATCATACACCTCATGTAATCAAGTGATACATTGTTTGACTAGTCTTCTCTTCTACCTTTCAGCTCCTTGTTGAGCATAGGTCTTCAACAAACACTTTCCAAGTCATTCTGTTTCTTGCCATTCTTTTAAGATCATTCCATGTCTTCCCCAGCATCTTCATCTCTGCTTCTATCTGTCTTCTCCAAGAATTCCTTGGTCTTCCTCTTTTTGTTTGACTAGTACTTAGCCTTTATTAGTCACCTTGTGCAATCATGATTTGAATTTGGCATTGAGAGGCTCTGCCTAATTTTGTGTTTGTTTAACCTTAGGCATAATAAATGTGATGAGTGAGAAGCTGGTAATTAAATACAAATTAGCAGGTGTGTTGAGTACTGTAAACAAAAATAAATTGAAAACAAGATATAGTGCAGAGGTTTTTTTTTTCCTGATTCACTCAAATGTCTTATGTTCACTTAATTTTACAGTAAATTGAATATGTTTTAAGTTAATTTTGAAAAAAGATGGTCCTGTGAATGAAATCAATGGTTTGCTGGTTAAATGTTCATGGATTTGATTGCCTGTGATATCTAGAGATTTTTTTTTTTGTCAGAGGTTGGAAATAAAGAGGATAGAAAAATAAAATAAAAATGGTTACAGCCTTATTGAAGTGAAAGACAGCACAAAATAAAATGGTTACAGCCTTATTGAAGTGAAAGACAGCACAAAATAAAAATGGTTACAGCCTTATTGAAGTGAAAGACAGCACAAAATAAAAATGGTTACAGCCTTATTGAAGTGAAAGACAGCACAAAATAAAATGGTTACAGCCTTATTGAAGTGAAAGACAGCACAAAATAAAAATGGTTACAGCCTTATTGAAGTGAAAGACAGCACAAAATAAAAATTGTTACAGCCTTATTGAAGTGAAAGACAGCACAAAATAAAAATGTTTACAGCCTTATTGAAGTGAAAGACAGCACAAAATAAAAATGGTTACAGCCTTATTGAAGTGAAAGACAGCACAAAATAAAAATGGTTACAGCCTTATTGAAGTGAAAGACAGCACAAAATAAAAATGGTTACAGCCTTATTGAAGTGAAAGACAGCACAAAATAAAATCAGATTGTGTGGGTCTAGGCATTCTGTGAGGACACAAAACAAACTAAAACATCAAAATAAGTTAATAATAATCTAACATTTTACGCATGTTTATTGTTATGGCTTCAGTGATAGACAAATTTGCTGCCTCTTGAGGCTGAGAGGATCTTACTACTTGCTACTTGATCTTGATATCTCATGCCATTAGACATCAATATTAGGGCTTGTAGTGTTTTTCAATATCCATTTCAATTCTGAGTGAGATGTTCATCTTAGCTAATGAGTTTATTCCTGCTAACTTTGCTTCTCTTATAAGTGTTCTTTTGTGTCTCTTTGGGTTTTCTTCTTTTTCTGTATCCTGATGTTTCCCATAGAGGAGCCTGTTTTGGAATTCTCTTGTTGTCTCTTCTCAGTACTTATCCAACATCTTCTCTTCCTAATTGTAGATGAGATTGTTGGTTGCATGACCATTTCTTTTATCTCAATATTAGTCTTGACTTCATTACATTGTATATATACAGACTATTCTTCTTAGGCATTTGTCATCAAAAGTGTTTATTTTTGTCTCAATCTTCGTGATTTGTTTTTTAGCTTTCACATGCATATGTAATTGTTGATAATACATTTGTGATGAATATTTTAAGTTTGGTTTTCGTGCTTGTATTTTTTATTTCCTTATTTTGTCCAGGTTTTTAAAATTTGTGGCTGCTGCTTTTGCTCTCCTGCTTCTGATCTCTTTCTTTGTTTCACCTTTTTGATCTAATTACTACCAAGATATATATAGTGGTCTACTCTTTCCAATGCCTGATGATTGAGATATATACTGTCCTCTGAAGTACTGTTAATTTTCATTATTTTTGTTTTGTCCCTGTTGATTTCAAGTCCTATTTTATTTTTCCATGGATGATAAGGTATCTGTGATATTTTGTTGATATTGTCATTTAGGAGCACTATATCATCTGCAAAATCTAGATCTTCCATGTAATTCTTGTCATATCATTTAATGCCATTATTGCCTTTGCAACATTTGCTCATTATGTAAAAGTAAAGTAAAGTACTCCCGTCACGCCAAGTAGCGTATAGGGAATATGGTGTTAGTGACCATAAATTTTTACTGACCTTTGGCACATGATTTTTGGGGTAATGTGGTCGGTATTATGCCTGTGCCGCTTTACTTTCACAGAAAAAATCCAGTACCCATTAAAGGCTGGGTGAACCGGAAGCCGTCGGTTGGGATCGAACCGTACCTCTTGTCCTTTGTAGTCCAGTTCACTAACCACTGAGCTATCGCGGCTCCCTTACTCATTATGTAATCAATGGTAATTCCAAATAGCAATGGTGATAATATACATCTTTGTTTTATTCCTGTTTCATTCCTACTACAAGTACACGTTTAAGTATTTGAGTGTCACATTTTGTTTTTGCAGTCATCTATACAGACAGATCTGTACTACTGCACCAAAGAAATGCATGCGCATTTACAGCATGCTTGGCAGGCAGAATAGTCAAGGAAGACAGTGGTGCATACATCATGACCACGAGTAGCATGACAATGGAGGTGATGGCAGTGACCAGGGCATTCAATTGGTTAGAGTCATAAGACTACACCCATGCCTGTATACTGAGTGATTCGATGAGCATGATAAAAAAAAGTGGAGGCAGGCTTTGTATGCATGCAATGGGTAGAGTCATTGCAGAAGTCAAAAATATGTAAGCTCACCTTTGTCTATGTCCCTGGACATGCGGGAGTATGGGGAAATGAAAGTGCGGAAAGGTTGGCTAGCTGCGCTGTCGTTGAGGACGGTCAACCAATGGATCGAGCAGACATCATCACTGCCCTCCAAGATGTGGGAAGAGCACGGGACTTCGACGACCATGAACCCACGTCACTTCTTTGGAAGAAAGAGATTGGAGTTAAGATGGGCACAGCCAGAAATGAGAAACTTAGTGGGCGTGTAAGAAGACTTATCAACCAACACAGAACTAGAGTCGTCAATCTCTGGACACTGCGGGACTTGCTGAGGTGGGGATCTGAGCACCTATGGACATGTTCGGAGTGCAATGATGATGACCCACGAATAACTCAATAACTCAATTTTGATTTTACTGTCCTGGATCGTGTTTAAAATAATTCTCTTTTATATTTCACAGAAACAACAGCACAACAATCAATGACACTCATTTTTTAGCAGAGATTTCTGGAGCCAAATTCAGCATCATATAACTGTAACATCTTGCTGTAACTTTAAACAGCATCCTGGTTTCCTGTTACAGATTTATCGTCTTGTTATTAGGTTGGAATATCTCGGTTCTGACTTACAGCTCGGCTTCAAGTTACAGCTTTTCATCTCATTTGTGGTTTATAAATTCATCATTCCAATATTCAGTTACATAATCATCATCATCTTAATTCACGTGGGGCAATGTCGGTTAATGATGATGGCATGCAAGCTGGCAGTGACAGTTTCTGGGAGATAGGGAAGTATATGAGCACTGTAAAGAGGTGTGACAATGGCTACCTGCTGTGCAGCCAACTGAAGAAGCTAATTGAAGAGAGAAGTGAACTTGAGAAGAAGTATGCAGGCATGCTGCAGGAATGGAACAGAAGTGGAACTCTTTCTTAGATAGAGGTAAAGTCCACATTTCTATCTTGTGTCATAATACATATTTGGCCAAAGTGACATTGATAGATATTATTTTTAAAAAAACAATACCATACATGTAGGGATCTCAATTAAGTTTCTATATATGATATGTATCCATAGGTGTTTGTTGTTCATTGATCTTGTTCTGTTAAATATTTCAAGAATAGTTTTGCATGTGATACATCTAAATATAGCATTAGAATTTGATTAGATTTTACATGATTTATGTTCTAGTCCTTGTCTTTGGATTACAAGGCAGCAGTCACTGATATTGTTGGGGTATATAGTAGAGCAACAACAAGATCTCCCAATTTTGTTCTGTTATGTTTATCCTTCTAAGTGTGCACAATGTCTGGCCCAATCTGTGTGTGTCTTTGTCTTTACAGTTATCCAGTTGGTCTGCATCTCTTTTGTCATCTCTTTGAAGTTCACTTTTCTTGTCAGTTCTTGTGATGAGATCAGAGCATATGGTTCATCAACTTCCTGTGTGTCTCTTTTCCTGATCTATTGAAATCAATGACAAGACATCTGGAAATAATGCAGGATGCAGAGAGTAACCAGCACTTTTTTATTGCCTTGCTATACTCTTTTTGTCCACACAGCTGTACTAGATGTATCATTCTACCTTTTTTTGAGACCAGCTAGTGAATTCATTAACTTAATCCATTGAGCCCAAGTTTTTAATCTTCTCAGTAGTGTGAACTACAGCCTAGTATCATTCTTTTTATCTAATTATTGCCTGTTCAGAAATTCTTGCACCCTACACATTATTGTGGGACTTCTTTTTGTTGTGTTTATTTTTCTTGTTACTAAACATGTGAAGTTTGTCCATATAGCCACATACAAATATTAGTATAATCATCTTCTTGGTTCCCATTACTGATTAAACAAGTCAGCTCCTACCAACTCTTAGTGGTTCATATTAAGCTTTCTTTCTTCTGGTTTAACTGTCAGTCATGTCCAATAAAACCCAGTTTCCTTTCAATTTATAGCTTGTTTCATAACTCGTGCCCAACTTTTAAAATCGATAGCTTTTTAACCGCTTGTTGTAAGTTATTCAAAATTTGTATGTAATGTTATAATGATTAGAACCCAACAGGGAATTAATTAAATTAAAAAAAAACATTTGGTTATTATTGTTGCTTATTTGATTTATATAAATTTATAACGACCCATTGATGTAGTCAAAACTTAATGTTTACAGTATTTTAAGTTAAAAATAGCGAGTAAAAATCCATACACGATAAAATTGATGCGTTTACACGCTTTCACATGTTTTTTGACATAATTAGACACTTGTAAAAAACACAACAAATTGTGTGTTCCATTTCCGTTCATTCATAGGTGTAGACGTGGAACGATAACATTTATCATGAGTCTTAAAATGAAATTCTGCAGTTTACAAAACATCGCAATAAAAATGTATGACTATTTTTGCAAAGAGGCTAAACGAGAAAGATTATTTCATTCTTTAGAAAACCGTGAGAATAGGACAAGACACAATTTGGATTTATCTAAATGGTCATTTAATCGCTGGATTCAAGCACGTGACCGTCAATGTTCAAAATATACAAAATCACAAGGAAGAGCAAAATGTTGGATAATTTCGACAGTGAACTTATTAGAAGTGAAATTCACAAAATGTTGGGTATGAATTAAACTGTTACAATAAGAAAATTAAAATTTCGCTGAAAAAGAACAACAGTATTGAAATATCAAAGTCTACATTATGGAGGAATGTGAGAGCTCCAGGCTTTACATTCAGAAAGTATTCCAATGGACGAAACATCATCTGTGAGAAGCCACATATAGTAGTCATGAGAAGCAAGTACTTACGTGAAGTAAAAGAGGTGCGCAAGCAAGGTTATAATATTGTGTACTTGGATGAAACATGGATCAATGCTCACCACACTAACCGAAGGGAATGGCAGTCATCAGATGGAAAGATTAAGAGATTAATACCTAGCAGCAAAGGACAGCGATTGATAATTGCGCATGCAGGTAGTCGACAACATGGACTAATACAGAATGCAGAGCTCATTTTTCTTTCAAAATCCATAGACAATCGGGATTATCACTCTGAGATGAATGGTCACATATTTAGACATTGGATTGAAAATTCTGCTCTCCCATCACTAGATCGACCATCTTGCCTAATAATGGACAATGCAGCATACCACAACATTGTTGCACTTGAAGATAAAGTCCTGACGTCATCCAGTACAAAAGATGCTATTAAGATATGGCTCACAAAGGAGCACATACAATTTAATAACATGTACTTAAAACCTGAATTACTATCTCTAGTAAAGCAAAAACAAAGGACAAAGATTTTTCAAATAGATAAGATTATCCAAGAGCACGGTCATATACGTTTGAGGCTGCCACCTTACCATGCTCATTTAAATCCAATAGAACTAATCTGGGCAAAATTAAAAGGACAAGTGGCAGATGAAAATACAACATTCAAAATATGCGACGTAAAGACTCTTGCTAATCTCGCTTTATTAAATATAGACAAAGTTTATTGGGCTAAATGTGAAGACCACGTCTTAAAACAGGAATTAATCTTTTAGACTCGTCTGATTCAGAATGAAAGTATATAGCCTCCACAATGTTGGCCCCTATATTACCTTAAATTAGTTCAACAAACGGTCCTTATCAGGACCACACAACTATGAAAATTGGACATACAGGTATACCTTGATATTATCGTCCGTCCTCGAACTGAGAAGACAATAATTCTCCTGGTGTTTTGTCTTATTAGGTTATTTCCCCATTACGGCCACACCTTTACCTAGTGAAAATTAATCATAGACCAGCAACTACGGTAATTTCTATTATTTAGGGGTTCACAATTTACAATTTTGACAAACATCAAAGAAATTCGCCGCTTTAAGAAAACTGCAGCTGCAAGATATTTGTTAAATATACATTTAAAGGGTCTTTTGCAATCTAATACTATTTGGAAAATTTCAAAAGTTTTTAACATACGGTTAGTGAGAAATAGCGTTTTGAAGTTGGGCACATGATTTGAAACGAGCTATAGTTGTGCTTTCTGTTATGTTTTTGTGATCCTATTGGTCGAAAGATGCGCACAGAAATTTAAAGCAGAATAGCTCAGGCCAAAATGGCATTTCAGAAAATGAAAAATGTCTTGTGCAATCTATGTTAATAGATACGAGAAAGAGAATTCATTGATGCTATATAGAGCCAATTCTGACCTATGTAAGCCAATCATGGACAGTAGACAAACAAATGACAAAATGGTTAGAAGGCACAGAGATGGGATTTCTCAGAAGAATTTTTAAAGTTCCCTGGACAGCTAAAAAGACCAATGAAGAAATTCTCGTCGAAGTGGTAAACACAAAAAGAGAGCTCCAAAGAAGCATCAGAAAGGAAGAATAATTTTTGTAGGCACATCATGAGAAGACTAAAGTTGGAATACTTGATTACAACTGGCAAAATACAGGGAAAGAGAGAAGACACTAGATATCTTGGTGTCGTGGCATGAAAAACAGTCAAAAACAGAATTGATATGATGCACCGTGGACAGAAAATTGTGGATGGACATGATCACCTATGCCAACCAGTATGGCACATGATGATTGAAATGTTTTAGATATATTTGAATGTATAAGAGTCTTTTGCAGATGAGTTGTTAGTATGCTCGGCACCATCCTGAAGGTTCCTGGTTCAGTTTTCAGATATGTCAAATTTTACTTGCAGACCAACTTCAGGGTTTATCCAGCCTCTGAAAATAAGTACCAGAGATTTTCTCTGGGATCCATGTGCTGTTGATCAGTGAAAAATATGAGCACCAACATCTTATTCTGTGTAAACTGTAAGGTGTGAAGGTAGTAAAGTAAAGAGCCCCCTTCATGCCGAGTGACGTATAGGGAATATGGTGTTAGTGACCATAAATTTTACAGACTTACAGCACATGATTTTCAGGGTAATGTGGTCGGTATTACGCCCGCGCCACTTTACTTTCCCAGAATAAATCCGGTACCCATTTAAGGCTGTGTGAACCTGGAAGCCGTCGGTTGGGATTGAACCCTACCCCTTGTCCATTGTAGTCCAGTTCACTAACCACTGAGCTATCATGGTTACCAAGGTGTGAAGGTAGCCTTTACTATTTTTGTGCTAAGTTTTATAAAGACATGTTAACAATTATTCTCCAGACATTGAATATGGCACTACAGAAGGAGCATGGAGGGGTGTCCTGACCGAATCTGATGAAGTGGCAAACATGCACATAAGGGTAGGTGAGAGATTGATGACAGATGTGTATGCCAGCATCAAAACTTGGCAGAAGGAAAACTACCACAAATCTATGATGCACTTCAAGGAGACTAAAGAGTTGGAGGAAAATTTTAGGAAAGTATGTGAACTACTCAACTCGAACTTAGTGTTATTGTTAGTTTATTTAGTTTCAGATTTGGAGATGAATTAGAAATAAGTTAATTCAGCCACACTTATTATACTTTATTACAATGATTCCTTACAAATTAATACTAAAAGTAACAACAAAAATAATTATAGGGGCTGGTGATCTATAGTAAAAGGCTAAGAGAGGGTACCCTAAAATAAAACAACTCCACTACCTTGTGATTGAGACCATTTAGTCAAAGGCTAGGGGAGTCAACCATAACAAACCAACAGAAAACCATTGTCGTAACTTCTTTGTATTGTCTTGGGTCATCACAATTTTAGAATTCATGACAACAACGTTAATGGGGATTCCAATGGAGTACCCTCGTTCGGTAGACGACATCATGTGGTATCATTATCAAGCTATTGTAAGCAAGATAAAGATAAAACAAGCACTGAGAATAGGAACTTGGAATGTTAGAACACTCATGCAAAAAGGAAAACTTGAAAACATCAAACAGGAAATGAAAAAGATGGATTTATATTTATTAGGACTGTGTGAAATGAGATAAACTGAATCAGGGGAGATATATTCTGATGAATATAAAATCATCTATTCTGGGTGTGCTAACACCAAAGGGGAGTAGGTGTCATCTTGGATGCAGAAAGAGCAAGAACAGTGAAAAGCTTTTGGGCAATATCCAACAGTCATTTAGTGTAATTCAATGGAAAGCCAATAGATATTAATCTCATACAAGTTTATTCACCAACAGCAGACAATCCAGAGGAAGCAGTTGACAAATTTTACAACAAGCTTAATATGGCACTTCATCATTGCAAACCACATGAAAACACCATAGTTCTAGGAGATCTCAAAGCAAAAGTAGGAAAGGAAAGAGTTGAAGTGGTTGATTACTATGGCTTAGGTGAGAGAAATGAAAGAGGTGACAAACTTATTGACTGGGCAAGAACACACAACATGATGATAGGAAACACTTGGTTTAAACAACATCCAAGATGTCTGTGGACATGGAAAAGCACAGCAGATAAAGTACATAATCAAATTACTACATAATGATCAACAACAAATTTAGAAAGAGTCTGGTATGTGAGAAAACTAGACCAGGGGCAGATTGCACCAATTGTGGGAAAGTTTAGAGTAAAATTAAAAACTGCAAAAAAGAACCTCAGTTAAAATCAAGTTAAATGTAGATCTATTCAAATCAGACAAGAGGTGACAAGACAAATATAATATCACAATTCAGAACAGGCACAATGCAAAAGAGAAGATACAAAGCATTGATAGACATCATGAAATGCTAAAAGAATCAATGCAGCAAACATCAAGAGTTCATACCTCCAGTGAGGAAAAATTAAAAAGGAATGACATCTTACAGCTAATGGACACAACAAGAAGAAATATATATAACAAAGATGAGTATAAAAGATTAAATAAAGAAATTGTAATAAATGCAATGAAGCAAAAGAAGCATGGCTAAAACAGATGCAAAGCAATTGAAAGGCAACAAAAAAAGTGATGCCAGAGTTATCTACAAACTGTAATGCGCCACTCTCAATTTGATTTGTGTGAACCGTCATCAAACCATATTCGAACTGTAATCAAACCATATTCATTTTACATGTCTTGTATCATCTTGGTATTGGTGAAATCTAATTCCTTGTTCAATTATCTAAACATTCATATATAATATGTTATATGTTAGATAAATATAAGTATGTAGATTATTTCTTAAAACCATGAACAATTTTGTCTCTGAAATCTCTTCCGCTACATTGATGGAAAGCTCTCGTACAGAAAGAGTTAACACCAATTTGGGTGTAAAAAAGAGGAGCAATATATTCAAATAATGAATGAGAAGGCTGGTGCTGTATTTCACTAACAAGACTTGGCACGCTTGACTTAATTGCTGAAACCTATATTCTAACTGCATTTTTCTAATGGTTTCTTTACTTGATTTTAAGATAAACAAGAGTAAATAATTTGTTTCACACAAATATTTTGTTACAAAAGCCATAAACACTTTCACATCTTCTTCAATAGTTCCACCAAAAAAAATGCTTCTAGGTGAATCTAGCTATTTGGAAAGGGGCTGTTCCTTGAACCACAATTTAAGAGCATCATCAATGGATATTTCTGTGAGCTTGTTGTGCTTTGCTGTGAGCCTCTTTGTTAATTCACAGTTACTGAAATCTGCATCTCTAATCAAGTTTTGGCATATCTGGAACATGAAAATAGTCACAAATATGAAGTTGCAAGGTTTTCATGTAAGTGATGTCACCAACAGTGGAACCAAGAAAGTTAGGCAGGTTTGGAAAAGTCTTACAATTGCTCTTCAATAGCAGGCAATGATACCACTTTTGTTCCCATTTTGTTTTTGTTATTCAGTTATTTGCTTTTCTTTTTAAATGAAACATTTTTTACTTCTTCTTTCTTGCCTCATTTGTGTTTCAGCATCATATGTTGATATAATTTGTGATCTTTTGCTCTTCTGTTGACCTCTACTGCTGTTGTGACAATTTTTGACTGATTCATCTAAAATCTGTTTGATTTTTTCTGGTAACTTTTAAGCAAATATAGCTTCCCTGTGTAATATGTGTAATATGTGTAATAGTGCAAATATAGCTTTCCTGTGTAATATGTGTAATAGTGCAAATATAGCTTCCCCGTGTAATATGTGTAATAGTGCAAATATAGCTTCCCCGTGTAATATGTGTAATAGTGCAAATATAGCTTCCCTGTGTAATATGTGTAATAGTGCAAATATAGCTTCCCCATGTAATATGTGTAATAGTGCAAATATAGCTTCCCCGTGTAATATGTGTAATAGTGCAAATATAGCTTCCCCATGTAATATGTGTAATAGTGCAAATATAGCTTCCCCGTGTAATAGTGCAAATATAGCTTCCCCGTGTAATATGTGTAATAATGCAAATATAGCTTCCCCGTGTAATATGTGTAATAATGCAAATATATCTTCATCAATGGTACAAAGTTAGTGGTGACATGGTTTTCTTAGTCCATGCTACAAGTCCAGTAAGCCTTCTAGACATTGCTTGTGCCCTGTCTGTGTTCATTCTAACACATTTGAACTAGTTCATGGATGAAATGTTATAAACTTGCTATTTAATACTTCTTCATCGGTAATATGTACCAGCAGAGAGGTGAACATTTCTCTTGTGTTCATATCTATGATATCTAAGGTATCTCGAGACAGAGAGGTTGTGAGTTCAAATCCCGGATGCACCAGTTGGGATTTGTATTTGCGATTTCTCTCTGAGGCAACCACCCCTGGACTCAGCAGCGAAGCCCAGCTTGTAAAGTCAGTTACTCATCGACGAAAAAAAATATGAGTACCTCCGAAGACGGAGTTATCTTCCTTTACAGCAAGGGATCTCTGTGCACACGGCTGCCAGGGAAAAATGGATTAATACACAAATTTCATTTCCTAGTCTCCAGAGGTGAAACCTGGCGAGCAAAAAAAAATATCTAAGGTACCACAGTAAGGTCACTTTCTTTGTCATGTTTGTGCTGTTGTCCAGTTACAGAACAGAATAGAGATACATGCAATTCATTCTAATAATTGTTCCTTGGTATTGGCTGACAAACCTTTGATTCACTCCTTAAATGTTCATTTGTCAAAGGTTTTAAGGGAATGGCTATGGTGCTTTTTTCTTGATCAGTGCAGAAACCATGATTTTTGCAGCAATAAGTTCTTCTGTGTAGTGTTCTGGGTCATTTCTGTTAGTTGAGAAACTTCAAATAAAACCTTTACACCAGTTTCACTGCCATTTGCAGTCTTTTTTTTTTTTTTCCCTTATAACTGTTTTCTTTCTGTTTTCCTTTGAAGTTATGACACTCAGCTGTGTGTTTACACTAGGCATGGGGAATCAGATTTCCTGGTTCAGGTTGATTTATGGCATGAAATTTGACCGCATGGACCAGACGTGTTACATTGTCTATTCACATGGACACCATAAGTCCATCAGTATGATCAACTACTTCATAGCATTATTCACTGCATTTCCTGAGGTACAAAGGGCTGTTTAATGTCAGCCAACGACAGATGGAATTTCCATGGGTACTGCGAAAAAAAGGAAAAAACAACCAAGTTGTTTAAAATTGTCAATTTTTTTTTCCTAATTATACGAGATCGTACCACATGAAATTGAAAGAAAAACAAAATCCATCACCAAAGGAAACACACCCAACACTCAGGGGTCACAGGAAGTAGTAATTTGGAAAGTTAATGGAGAGGGGTAATGTCTGACCACAGCAAACTGTCAAATTTGGAAAATTTGTATTTTGATGTGGTAATTTTTAAGACATTATCATAATCTAGGGTTAATACATGTATGTAAAATCTTGTGCAGTTAATTATCTGATGTATAGAATATAGATCTTTCAAGAGTTTAGATATTACAGAAAAAATTAGTAGTTGTAATTAATACAAAATGTTTACAAAATTATTTAATTTTTGTTAAAATATTATAATTATAAATAATATTCCACACTTGAAAGTGAAAAATGAGTAATCTTTAAGCATTTTATATTATAAACACTAATCTACCAAAACACAGATACCAAGATTAATGAAACCAAAATGTTTATATTTTATTGTGGTCTTAGAAATGAAACTATTTGCAGCCAAAATGTGTTTTAAGATTGGTGGTACCATTCTCTTCAGAATATATTAAAACATAAACACTTTCACATTTCTCAGCTATTACTAAAATGATACTGTTAGACTAAATTGTGCATCTGTGAGGTTAGTCCGTAATGCTAACTCTTTAGGTGCTCAGCCTTCACCTCCAGTCTTCATGCTGTATTTGCTAAAAGCTGATAATAACTCCAATTGCTATTTTTAAAACCTTATGAATTTCAATTAAGATACAGTTGATTTTCACCTTGATAGTTAAATATTCCAGCAGCTAATTGTATATATGTCTGCCAGGCACAAAAACCATGGGCAAAGCGAATGACAAAAGTACTTGCAGCCAAGAAAGATTACCATGCTGCATGCAGGGCTGAGAAGAGCACAACAATCCAGGAGCAGAATGCTAAAGGGGACTCAACCTCTACTCCAGAGCAGGTGTGAATTTTGTTTCAAAGGATTATTTAACAGTTAAACAAATGCATGTTTTCTGTGCAAAGGCTGTAAACCTTTATTTTATTTTTATTAATTTTCTTAATGGTTGAATTTGTGGAAAATCGTAGAGATTAACCTACTTTTTGTATGGCTCAATGGTCATTGGTTCATTCATAGTTGATCATTCACCAATTGATTCATTTAATTGGTAACTGGTACAGAGATTTGAAGATAATTATAATTTTTGTAAAAATTGAATCAGCATGAGCAAATAGAATATTTAGATATTTAGATGACTCTGACAACCAGAGACTTGTGTAGAACTGCAATCTGGGCCACTTTGCAAGTTAATGATAAAATAGAGCCCACTGATTTGCTTTGAAAGTTCCTCTAGTGGAAACATTCAAGAGCATAACAAGAGGGTAAAGAAAAAAAAAGAAAGAACACTGCTAGGTTTCAAGCATGGCATGTAGGAATCAGTGTTAGTTTCTATATTGTATCTGTCTGTTAACACATCTCTATGGGGGTTAATGTGGTCATCACTATGCCAGGCCAAATATTTTTTTGCTAGGAAAAATCTTTAATACCCATTTAATATAAGTGAACCAGAAAACTGGCTGTATATGGAATGAAACTGATCTCCAGTCATCAGAAGAGCTTAGTGATAGAGATGAATATAAATCTTTTAGTTGGGGGGGGGGCCTCGGTAGCCTAGTTGGGAAAACCACCCGACTGGGCTACCGATTTTCTGAAAACCCATGTTCGGACAACCCATGTTCGATTCCCGCTTGAAACAGTGTGAATTGTACTCATGGTTGGAAAAAAAAATACCCCCACGGTCAACCCAGCCCCCACGGTCAACCCAGCCCCTGGTAGAAATGGGAATCAGGGTATTACTCTGGGAAGGTGAGGAATGACACCTCACTCGTGAGTTTTGAAGCAACACTATCCAGAAGTCTCCACACACTTCTGGTTAGGCGGCCGAGCACATATGGGTGAAAACTAGCTTGTTAAGATGCCGATTCAAGACTCGTACTTTACCTTTACCGTTCAGTGACCTTTTATAAGTTGATGACACAGTGGTTGATGAAGGAACATTTCTAGGGCTTTGACAGTATCTTCTTGTTATTTTTCTTCTTTTTTTTTTCCCTTTCCTTTTGCTTTTCTGCATTGAGGGGACGGATAATTTGTAGGAAGCAGTTTTGAAAAAAAATGTGTGCTGAAGGCAGTATGTAACACAATTTGCTAATCAGCAAACAAAGAAGGGGTAGGAAATGTTGCTTTTTTGCTGTCATGTTTTCAAGTGTTTCTAGCTTCATTTGTAATAGGTTTTTTGTAGAACAGCTTAGATAGAGAGATGGAAAGACAGAGAGAGTGAGAGAATAAATATGAGTGAACCCAAACAACTGCAGATGCAGCAAAAGAGTATCTAAAAATAGAACTTTTGACACTTCAATATACAAAGGGAGAAAGGGAGAGTTATCTCTTCCTGTCCTTGTTTTTCAACCCTGCCAAAAGTGTTTGGGCGTAGTTTATTCTCCTTGAAAAATACTTCTTGCACTAAATCTTTCATATTTTTACTTTAACAAGTCATAGACATATGTATTAGGCATCAATTTAAAGGGATAAAGGCACAGATTTATAATCAGAAACAATATTTTTAAAAAAAAATTGAAGGATAAGAATTTAAGAAATTAAGAATCAAAATTTTTGTTTAATAAAAAAAAATATATATATAAATGATACTCACCTACCCAAATTGGGGTCCACTTTAACCCAGCAGTGCTTCTAAAACTAAAGTCACTAAGATCACTATCACATTCAAAGTTCTCAGAACATAATTCCTAGCTTTTTCTGCTGTTAATAATAATTCACGTTTAGTAGCGATAGATACTTCACTGCTGCTAGCCATTTTTCACTTATAAACACGAATCAGCTGATTGAAGACTTTAGAAAACAACACAAATTTCCACAATTTTGTAAATAAAATAGCACACATTGGATCATTCTAAGCGTGTTTAAAAAAAAAAGGAAATTCTATTAGAGTTAAATCCATTGCAGATGTGGTAGCTTAAAACTTATCGTTATTTACTATAACGAAACAAAATAAAAGTAACCATGTCAGCGTTCGCTTAACAAAATGTAGGTAAAAAAGTAACCATGATAGCGTTTCCAAGGACGTCAGGAGTTAAGGCATGACACATGCATTTGCAGCAGGAGATGCTTGACAAGGCAAAATACAAGGAAGCTTGTCTAAGAGATGCTTGACAAGGCAAAATACAAGGAAGCTTGTCTAAGAGATGTTTGTCAAGGCCAAATACAAGGAAGCTTGTCTAAGAGATGCTTGACAAGGCAAAATACAAGGAAGATTGTCTAAGAGATGTTTGTCAAGACCAAATACAAGGAAGCTTGTCTAAGAGATGTTTGTCAAGACCAAATACAAGGAAGCTTGTCTAAGAGATGTTTTGTCAAGACCAAATACAAGGAAGCTTGTCTAAGAGATGTTTTGTCAAGACCAAATACAAGGAAGCTTGTCTAAGAGATGCTTTGTCAAGACCAAATACAGGAAGCTTGTCTAAGAGATGCTTTGTCAAGACCAAATACAAGAAAGCTTGTTTAAGAGATGCTTTGTCAAGACCAAATACAAGGAAGCTTGTCTAAGAGATGCTTTGTCCAGACCAAATACAAGGAAGCTTGTCTAAGAGATGCTTTGTCCAGACCAAATACAAGGAAGCTTGTCTAAGAGATACTTGACAAGGCAAAATACAAGGAAGCTTGTCTAAGAGATGCTTGACAAGGCAAAATACAAGGAAGCTTGTCTAAGAGATGTTTGTCAAGGCCAAATACAAGGAAGCTTGTCTAAGAGATGTTTTGTCAAGACCAAATACAAGGAAGCTTGTCTAAGAGATGCTTTGTCAAGTCCAAATACAGGAAGCTTGTCTAAGAGATGCTTTGTCAAGACCAAATACAAGAAAGCTTGTTTAAGAGATGCTTTGTCAAGACCAAATACAAGGAAGCTTGTCTAAGAGATGCTTTGTCCAGACCAAATACAAGGAAGCTTGTCTATGAGATGCTTTGTCAAGACCAAATACAAGAAAGCTTGTTTAAGAGATGCTTTGTCAAGACCAAATACAAGGAAGCTTGTCTAAGAGATGCTTTGTCAAGACCAAATACAAGGAAGCTTGTCTTAGAGATGCTTTGTCAAGACCAAATACAAGGAAGCTTGTCTAAGAGATGCTTGACAAGGCAAAATACAAGGAAGCTTGTCTAAGAGATGTTTGTTAAGGCCAAATACAAGGAAGCTTGTCTAAGAGATGTTTTGTCAAGACCAAATACAAGGAAGCTTGTCTAAGAGATGCTTTGTCAAGACCAAATACAGGAAGCTTGTCTAAGAGATGCTTTGTCAAGACCAAATACAAGAAAGCTTGTTTAAGAGATGCTTTGTCAAGACCAAATACAAGGAAGCTTGTCTAAGAGATGCTTTGTCAAGACCAAATACAAGGAAGCTTGTCTATGAGATGCTTTGTCAAGACCAAATACAAGAAAGCTTGTTTAAGAGATGCTTTGTCAAGACCAAATACAAGGAAGCTTGTCTAAGAGATGCTTTGTCCAGACCAAATACAAGGAAGCTTGTCTTAGAGATCCTTTGTCAAGACCAAATACAAGGAAGCTTGTCTAAGAGATACTTGTCCAGACCAAATACAAGGAAGCTTGTCTAAGAGATGCTTGTCCAGACCAAATACAGGGAAACTTGTCTAAGAGATGCTTGTCAAGACCAAATACAAGCAAGCTTGTCTAAGAGATACTTGCCCAGATCAAATACAAGGAAGCCTGTCTAAGAGATACTTGTCAAGACTAAATACAAGGAAGCTTGTCTAAGAGATACTTGTCAAGACCAAATACAAGGAAGCTTGTCTAAGAGATACTTGTCAAGACCAAATACAAGGAAGCTTGTCTAAGAGATACTTGTCAAGACCAAATACAAGGAAGCTTGTCTAAGAGATACTTGCCCACACCAAATACAAGGAAGCTTGCCTAAGAGATACTTGCCCACACCAAATACAAGGAAGCTTGCCTAAGATATACTTGCCCACACCAAATACAAGGAAGCTTGTCTAAGAGATACTTGTCAAGACCAAATACAAGGAAGCTTGTCTAAGAGATGCTTTGTCAAGACCAAATACAAGGAAGCTTGTCTAAGAGATGCTTGTCAAGACCAAATGCAAGGAAGCTTGTCTAAGAGATGCTTGTCAAGACCAAATACAAGGAAGCTTGTCTGCTAATTGAAGGAGAGAAATGGAGGCCACTCTATTTTGTTGTGGGGAGCAATTGGAGAAAGCTGCAAAATGGTCAACACAAAAATTTTTTACTTTTGTCATGTAGTTAAATAAAACTGAAAATACTTAAAAACAGTTTGCAAGTACAGATAGGGACATTCAGACTATATCTTTTCATGGAGACAGAGGAGCTTGGATTTCACGAACAATACTAAACTGTTTTAATCTTTAGAAATTGAGGACAGTGTATATCAGGCCAGTAGGGACTGATACAAAACCTCAAGAAGTATAGTTAATAAGAAATATTTATGACCTAGCTGATGTGATTAGTGCACATTTTGATAATACTGTTGGATTTGATCAGCCAGATTTTATGGATGTCAAAGGAAGGTCCAGTCTGAACCGATGAAGCAGAATCATAAAACTTAATGAAGAATTCACTACAAGGAGAGACAGAGGGGTGATGCTTCAAGCCTCAGCCTGATAGCTTAGAAACTGACACTATAGTTCAGAACATAAGAGTACAGGTCAGATAACATTGTTATCTTTAGGAATTACCAAATCGCTTGGAAGTCCTACTTATAATTACAAAAGTGTTAGATTTATGATATTTACTCATGTGATTACAAATAATTTGGTTGGTTTGTTGCGTTCGCCCAATGACTAAAGTATTCTATAGTATTGTGGTAGACTAGAATATTCCTTTTCATCATCCGCCCTTACAAGGACGTAGAGGACATCTACTTTGTGTTGTGGTTTGCAGTATAACTGTTATATTTGCGCCTTTCGGCCCAATACATCCGACTTCAACACGATATTTTTGAGTACCGGGTTGTCTTCCCTCTTCGATCCCTGCACGCTTGGCCAGACTAGACAGGTTAGTCTGTTACTGGAGGCACCACGGAGAGGTGGAGCAGGGTCTGGATGGTTTTGGTTCACCGATCCTAGCGCAAGCCATCAGCTGTGGCTAATAAAAATAATTTCAGACTATTCCACAGCACTAAAACTATATAAATCAAGATGGCTGTTGATCATGACCTTAATGTTTCAATGTGGTTATCAGCACTCTACAAGCTCTTATTATTTTTCCCAAACCAGTTATTGCCAGGTGTAGTATCACTTCACAGCCAATAATACAGTCGAACCTGGTCTTAGGACCACCTGTTTAAAGCGTTTCCCTGGTTATAGGACCGGGTCTACAATTTCCCCGAGTTTTTTACTATATGCTAACACTGATTACGGCGCTCACCGTATGACGCGACCAGAGACCAGGCTAATTAACCGCCGCCAATGTTATTTATCCCGTTTACGACACGCGGGTAATCCGAGATAACGATACACTGACCAGCCAGTCCTTCTCCGTCTCGCTGGGAGCCATAAACGATCGACACAGGTGTCTACAGGTGTCAAAGTTTTCCCGTATTTAGTGAGTCCCAGATTACAGTGGGACGTGTTACGTTTATCAGTCAATACTGGTGTGAGAAACACGGCAGACACAGATCTATGATTCGTGAAGTGACATCACTTCGCGGTTCCGTCTAGACCAGAGTAGACCATTGCGTGGCCCGTATAAATTACAGGAATTAACTAAAGAATTAGTCATTGCCCGCTTAGAGTGTATTCACGTACATGTACAGTATCTCAGTGAATTATTTTTGTGGATTTTAAAAGTGTTACACACAATATAGGAAATGGCCAGTGTCAAAAGCGCACCTATTCAATAACAAACGGGAGATCTGACATACTAGACGTTATCATGGACTTGAGAGAAAAATTTAACTTATCGTTTATTTCATCTGTCAAACAACAGACTACCATATTGGATTTTTTTTCAAGTCAAAAGTGATACATGTACAGTATAAGTGGAATCTGTGTATGTGTGTTTTATTTTTGTGTGTTTAACTATCGTGTTTTATGAAAAGTGTCCAACCAGTGGCTATTGTAGACCGACATGTGCACTATGTTCTACTCATGGATTACGCTGATTTGCAGGTTAGTTTTCATAGTGCTTAGGATAAAATTTTTTTTATCGCTCTATTTATTATGTGAAACCTGTGAAGCAGGACCACCTGTCCTATGGGACCAGTTTTTGAAAGTCCCATTAATGGTCGCCTTAGACAGGTTCGACTGTAGTAATAAATTGGCCAGAATCACAAAGGAAAATACAGCCTGGAAGTGAAATGTTACTGTAAAATCCTCTGCATCTCATACAGACTATATAACAAACAACAAAGTCAGTAAAATTATCAACAAGAGCATTGTACCACACAAAGAGCTGTCTACGTTAGTAAAGAGAAGAAAGTTATTTTAGTTTGAGCATGTCACAAAATCTGATCACTTGGTAAAAACCATATTATAGGCACAGTAACCTTTTGGTCTTTCTAAAAGTTGTTTTATTTTATTTTAAAATGAAAATATCTATAATTCTTTCCCACAATTGTCATGTTCATCATCATATATAGGTTTTTTTGTTAATCTTTTAATACGTTCAGCTTATTTCCTTTTGTAAAATCTCTAAACCATAAAAGTTACCCACTGTAACTATAACACTATAAATAAGTTATATGATGATATTTATTTTGTTGCAACAATTTTTTTTATTATTTCATTCTAAACCCTGCTGTAAGATTTGTTTTATGTTGAACTTAGAAGTGTTGTCCTGAAAGGTGTGGCTATTGTAGCCAGCTGTAAGATTTGTTTTATGTTGAACTTATAAGTGTTGTCCTGAAAGGTGTGGCTATTGTAACCAACTGTAAGATTTGTTTTATGTTGAACTTATAAGTGTTGTCCTGAAAGGTGTGGCTATTGTAACCAGCTGTAAGATTTGTTTTATGTTGAACTTATAAGTGTTGTCCTGAAAGGTGTGGCTATTGTAACCAGCTGTAAGATTTGTTTTCTACTAAACTTATAAGTGTTGTCCTGAAAGGTGTGGCTATCGTAACCTGCTGTAAGATTTGTTTTATGCTGAACTTATAAGTGTTGTCCTGAAAGGTGTGGCTATTGTAGCCATCTGTAAGATTTGTTTTATGTTGAGTTTTATAAATATTTTTAGATGGTGTAGCTATCGTTGCTTCTTGTAAATCACACCACACATTTAATGGCAGATGATAAAGAGGAATAATTGTCGAGAGAAAGAGGAACGAAGAAAATTTGTTAAAACCGTATAGTTCATGTATGTTGATTTTCTTCCTCAGATAAAGAAACTTGAAGACAAGTTGCACAAGTGCCAGCAAGAAGTAGAGAGCTCTAAAGAAAAGTACAATGCAGCAATCAATGATATCAATGATTACAATGCAAAATACATAGAGGACATGACAGAGGTATATATACTCTTAGTAATTATACACTTTTGTGATTATATGTGCTATTTCTTTTAACTCTTTCCTGACTGTTTTTGTGTGTGTTCAAATAAACAATTTTCACCAGTCTTTTTCATTTTACCACTTCACACTGTAATATAGATATGGTACAGTATATGTTATATATAAGGGAAAAGAAAGTGTATACATAAAATAAAAATACTAATTCACTGATGACATTTGATTATTAAAGGAATAAATGTTATTTAAAATATTGTAATGTTCTTGGGTAGATCATTTTCATTTTAAAATATTGTAACTCACTTATTTGCCATAATTGTAAGTGATACTATCCATTTTTATTGAAACATTACACATATTAAACAAAAGTTTCCTTCAAAATAGAGTTTATTTGATGCATTTATGTCCATACAATTGAATTTATGTACACTTTTTTTACACAGCTTCAAAATCTAAACAAAAAGTTTAAATTAAAAAACAAATCAATATCAAAAGTGAAAACCATGGCCAGTATCATTCATTGATTAGACTTATTCTAGGTTTAGCAGTAAAGTATTAGTTAATATAAAACACAAATTGTCACTTCATGAAACAAAAACTCAGCAGTACCTGTATTTCAGATTAAATATATTAGATATGGATCTTGTAAGGTTTTGTTAGTGATCAAATATGTTGTATAATGGCCCAGAAAGAGTTAAACAGTGGTCTCAAAATAAAAAGTTGTCATTAATCATCTGGACAATATAAATTGGCAAACTGACAATGACTGACTGAAGCAGCCAGAAGGGTGACAACCAGAACTTTGTATCTCCCTCCACACTAGAATGGTTACAAGAGGAAGTAAAGAAAGAAGTAGAGAAGAGAAATGCCTCTAAATGTAAGTAAAGTACCCCCGTCACGCCAAGTGGCGTATAGGGAAATATGGTGTTAGTGACCCTATATTTTACAGACCTTTAGCACATGATTTTTGGGGATATTACGCCCATGCTGCTTTACATTCCCAAAAAAAATCCGGTATCCATTTAAGGCTGGGTGAACCCGGAAGCCATCGCAAGGGATTGAACCCTACCCCTTGTCCTCTGTAGTCCAGTTCACTAACCACTAAGCTATCGCGGCTCCCAGAAATGCCTCATGGCATGGGGGATAAATGAGAATAGATCACAAGTATGTGTTTCCACTATGTATTTTACATATGTCAGTCATATTATTGTAATGAGACATATGTATCCATGGCCTTGTTACTGATCACACAGAAAATCTCAACTTCAAAGTTTACATTTCAAAGCATTGACTAGTATTACAGATTTAATTACATCTTCTTCATTTTGATGTTAGCTTCCTATGATCTTTTATTGCTCTCTCTCTGTCTCCCACCCTTTCTCCCGCTTTATTGCCTCTCTCTCTCTCTCTCTGTAATTACTCTAACCTACCTCTATTGAAAAGCTGCATGATAGTTCCAGAGCTCAAAATTATTTTGACAAAAGTGCAAGCAACCTCAGGGTTCTTCACAATTATGAATTTCAAGCCATTCTCTTTGGTATAATTTTCTTAAGATTGTCCTGTGTCTTCCCCATTTTTGTTATCTCATTTGCAACCAGTCTTCTCCAAGTATGTTTTAGCATTCCTCTTTCTTCCCTTGCAGAGGCAATCCAGATAGGGCCTATTGTGTAATAATACCCTCAGTTGACATCTGAAGTGTGTGTCCAATCCAGTGCTGTAATATTTGTCCATTTTTTTTCATTGGTTTTTCCCTGGCACATTCCCAAAGTCTTAGGTTAGTAATTTGGTCCTGTCACTTCCATTCTTTTTTTGTGTGCAAACATCCAGCTTTAATGATAGTCTTCTTCTTCTGTGTTGAAGTCTTGTGATCATGTGAACTTGACTCTGTCTGTTTTATGATGGGTAGATAAGAACATTCATTGCATGGTCAGTACTCCTATAGGCATGTGTGCCCTGAATTTTTCCCTTAAACTATGCTGTGGCTGACACACTCCGTCTTCAGCAGGCTGGATCTTGGTTTCGTGTACAAGTTTTCCTTCTTGTAGAGTGGATGTTGTCCAGAGTTGTTGGGCCCACATTGCCCATGGATTCTGTCTGGGTGTTGTAAGGAAGTGTACAGACAAGAAGTTGTGTATTCTGGACATTTTTGCACACATATAATGGCACATTTCTGGTATTGTAACCAAAATACCACTTTTGGATTAACTCTAGATAACAATACCTACCTGTGATGTGTGTCGTTACATCTCGTAGTATCAATTAATGCCACTTAATTGTAACATAAGGAGCACTAAAATAGTATTTACTTAAACCTTTTGACACACAGCTGTGTGTGTTTACAAAGTAGACACACATGGAACTTGGATATCTGTCTCATGGTTGATTTATGACCCAAAATTGACTGCTTGAACCTTGGCTCCTTTGTCTATTCAGATGGTCACCGTAAGTCCATCGGTATGTTCGGCTACCTCAAAGCATTATTTGCTGTGTTTCCCTAATCACAAAAAGAGTCAGCCCAATCTCACGAAATGGGGAATAAAATTCGACATAATTGTTTTAATTTCTCTTGGGGTGGGGGTGGGGATGTGTGTTTTGGAAGAATTTGGTGTTTTGATGCGGTGTAATCTTAACTATGGTATCATAAGCTAGGGTTAAAGCAAACAGTCAGTGCTTATTGTAGATAAAATCTACCTCCAAATTTTTTTTTTTTTCAGGTTTTCAAAAAATCGCAGGAATTTGAACAGAAAAGAATAGAGTTCTTCAAGAAGACATTTTTCAAGATACATTCATGTTTAGATTTAAGTCAGGACAGTAGGTAGGTACTTGAAGTTCTGAATAGTTTACCATATTATAGTGATCATTACTCTGCTCAGTGCTAGACCGAGACATGGCCAGGTTAGAACAGATATGCAAGAAAACTGAACCATTTCCCCATCTCCACTCTCTGCAGACTGCTTAGAATAAAATGGTACGCTAAAGTGCCAGGAATGAAAATCCTCTTAAAAAGTCAAAACTTCAAGCATCAACATCCTGCTGCATGAACAAGGGTAAGCAACTGGCCAGCGTAAAGAATAAACATTTCAAAGACTCTCTCAAAATGTTTCTAAGAAACTTCAATATCAGTTTCACTTCCTGGAAAACCCTTGCTTAAAACCATCAAGTATGGCGAAGAAACATTTTACTGTAAATATCTACTTCACAGAGAAACACCAAATTAGTAAAGAGCAAGAAAACTTTTAATCTTTTGTGTGTGCATGTGTGCTTGCTTGTTGGTTTGGGATTACAAAACATTCCCTCAAGGTAGTCCGACTATTTTCTTTGTTTCTTTTTTTTTATGTAGTTCAATTTTTTTGCCAGTTTCTTTTCCTCTTATTCTCATTCCTAATTTTCAGTGTCTGAGTGGTCTAGAGATAAAGACCTGAGCCTCTTGGCAAGAAAGGCCTAGGTTCAGTAAATGCCACAAGTAGTGGAAATTTTGTCTTTTCAATCCATGGTTTCTTCATGGTTTTACCCTTCTCTGGTCTCTGAGTAAATTCTAGCCTTGAATAATGGCAAAAAAAACAAAACAGGAAGTCCCCTGTGTACTCTGCACATGTTAAAAAACCCTTGACAATGAAACATGTAAAAGAGAAGGCAAAAATAGCCATTACCTGAGTCAAAAAGTTAAAAAAATCTCCCCAATAATGTTATCAGGTTGATAAGTGCAGATATCACAACTTGCCACAACATAAGAGTAGTGTTATCAGGTTGATAAGTGCAGATATCACAACTTGCCGCAACATAAGAGTAATATTATCAGGTTGATAAGTGCAGATATCACAACTTGCCGCAACATAAGAGTAGTGTTATCAGGTTGATAAGTGCAGATATCACAACTTGCCGCAACATAAGAGTAATGTTATCAGGTTGATAAGTGCAGATATCACAACTTGTCGCAACATAAGAGTAATGTTATCAGGTTGATAAGTGCAGATATCACAACTTGCCACAACATAAGAGTAATGTTATCAGGTTGATAAGCACAGATATCACAACTTGCCGCAACATAAGAGTAATGTTATCAGGTTGATAAGTGCAGATATCACAACTTGCCGCTACATTAGAGTAATGTTATCAGGTTGATAAGTGCAGATATCACAACTTGCCGCAACATAAGAGTAATGTTATCAGGTTGATTAGTGCAGATATCACAACTTGCGCAAACAGCGACACATGGCATCCATGTCCATTTAATGGGCAACAATACAGAAGACTTTGACTTCAGATTGGAATGGCTTCACTGCAGGCATGGCAACCCCCATATCTGCCCAGCCACCATTCCAAGAACCAACAAAATCACCATTCGATCGTTCATACTGTTCCATAGAACACGTTGTGTTCTGGAAAATGTTCTACTACTTGATGTGCACAAAACTGTGTAATATTGAACACACTGAACTCTACAAATGGCATGCAGCTTATAATGGACACATTTTGGTCACTGCCCATCAAAGGAAGCATATCTCAATGCTACTGCAACAAATCCATAACTTAAGATTAGTGAGCATGCCACATCAAAATCATTGTCCCAACAAATAAAACCAGACCTCCACTTCCACGGGACAACAACAAATCGATCCTACCATAGTCCAACTTGTGGCAAATTTGCAGTTGAAAACAGAGAATTCATACATTCTGTCTCCAGTCATGGTCAAGGCCTGCTACTATTCCACTAAATTCCACAGCCATCACATTGCAGCATTATCTCAGCGCATGGATGCCAAAGCCAAGTTAATTTCATGGTCAGGTAAATATGAACAGACTAGGGCAGTCTCCACAAACAAAATTCCAAACCAGAACGAATCACTTTAAACCTCACTGCAGCAAAAATGCCATCAATCCTGCACCTGATTTGACTGAACGGCCATCTTGGCCTGCAGCACCAACCGGAACTCATAAAGAACAAGAATTCTGTCACAACTGGTTATTCCAGCTATTTTTGTATTTAAAAAAAAAAAAAAGCAATTATTTACTTAATAATGTTTGTGTCTCTTCTAGGCAACATAATAAGAGAACTTTACACATAAAGAATTAGTTGTTGTGATGTATTACAGTTTCATTGTGATACTATGTCTCTCTGACTTGCAACTTTATGTTGAAAGTAGTATTTGCTTTTTCTAATATAATTTGTTTGTTTGTTCAGTCAGGTGTACTCACGCCTACAGAACACCATCAGTAATGTAGATTATAACAAGGACCTCAAGTTATGGTCAAATAACCATGGAGTAAATATGGCCATGAACTGGCCAGCATTTGAGGTTTGTTTTCCTGCTGTCTGTATCTCTTTTACATTTGTGTTTTTTGTTAATGTTCTTTGATGTTGGTAATTAATTGTTTTTGTGTTTAGTTTTCTCATTTATCATTATTTCCTGCTTCATTTTCAGCATCAGAAAGAAAAGTGATTTATGTTGCTCTTTTGCTGTTACGCTTGTGAATGTCTCTTGTATTCCTGTCTGACCATCTTACACTTTTTCGGTCTGTTGTTTTCTTATCGTTTCTAGAACTCTGTGGCTTAAATCTAGTTGTTATTCTTTTGTCACACTGCCAAACATTTTATTTTGTTTCTTTTAATTGAATTTATACTCATTGTTTTGTGTATTTTCATTAAATTTGATGTCTTTTTTCATAATTTCAATGCATGTTTTATTTTGCTCTGTATTTTGGCCTGTTCTTTGTGCTTGTTCCTGAAACACATATCCATCATCTCTGTTCTTGAATGTTGTCCATTAGTGCTGCTGTGTATTCCCTGATCACACAGGAACATCTCGGTTCAATGCTGTCTCATTAACATGGGTTAGATGCACTTAATATAGTAATTTAAGAAGGATAGATAATATAATTATCAAGAGGAAGACTTAGAAGAAGATGGATAGATGCAGTGATAGAGACATGTAACAACAAAGGAAAATCACTGATTCAGACAGTTCGAGCAGCTCAAGAACTACAAATGATATAAACCACAACACCTTTTTGGTATCAGTGAGAAAGAGAAAAGAAAGAAGAAAGAAGATAATATAATTTTAAAATTAACTTTGACTTGAACACATATGGTGATTCTATATTCTACAGCCATATAGAAAGACCCTAGAAATTCCATTTATTTGGATAAAAATAGAAATGATAGTTTTAAAAAAAAAACTTCTTTAGTTTTTGGATGATGTAATTTCAAGATGGGAGGCATATTTCTTGTGAGCCACAGGATAGAGAGCCTGCTCTTGTTTAATTTTCTACTGTTTAGTATTTTTTATGTGCTCAGCTTCAAAAGAGGACCTAAATACATTGCCCATCTCTGATAGACTATACATTTTGACACCCTACTTTGAGATCAAGGGTCACTGAAAAAACTTGATTGTTCTACAGTTCAGATACTTTTTATTCATTTGGCAAGCTCTCTAATCTTCAACTATATCAACCAAATTATATGAGCTGATTCATATAATCCCAATAATGTATTCCTGTCACTTTTGTCCTGTTTTACTTTTTAAGCATTTTAAATATCAGGGAATATCTATAGTTTTACTGTTCAGATTGTTAAATTGTTCTTGTGATACCAAGTATTCATCTCAATGGTCATTTCTGCTTCTTCTTCTTTTTATTTTGGGTTATTAAGAACTTGTATCTTAAATGCATTTTGTTTCAACTCTTCTCAAATTGTTAATTCTCCCCATCTTAAGTGAGGTCTCTTTTTGTTTATGTATCTCAGTTTCCATTTTTATTTCTAAAGTACCTAACTTTTTTAGCTGATCTACTGAAGATGAGATTGAGTTAGATCTCGATTGATGACTTCTGGATTAACCCTACCTTAAATGAATATCAGATTTTTTTTCTGGAATGAAAGATTATGCTGGTGTATTGCTATCTACACACTAAAAATGTACATATGATAAAAGACATATGGGCACCAGCGACATGTTCCCTGTCAGTAATATAACACTTTTGTACGATGATTGCTGAATGAGTTTTGTCATTGACATCATATTTTTAGATGATGAGAATGCTGGAAGAGTTTATCAGTGGCATTACATTGTTGAATGAGTACTGAAAGCGTTTGTGACAGGACACTTTTGAATGATAATTGCTGGAAGAGTTTATCAGTGGCATTACATTGTTGAATGAGTACTGAAAGCGTTTGTGACATGACACTTTTGAATGATAATTGCTGGAAGAGTTTATCAGTGGCATTACATTGTTGAATGAGTACTGAAAGCGTTTGTGACATGACACTTTTGAATGATAATTGCTGGAAGAGTTTATCAGTGGCATTACATTGTTGAATGAGTACTGAAAGCGTTTGTGACAGGACACTTTTGAATGATAATTGCTGGAAGAGTTTATCAGTGGCATTACATTGTTGAATGAGTACTGAAAGCGTTTGTGACATGACACTTTTGAATGATAATTGCTGGAAGAGTTTATCAGTGGCATTACATTGTTGAATGAGTACTGAAAGCGTTTGTGACAGGACACTTTTGAATGATAATTGCTGGAAGAGTTTATCAGTGGCATTACATTGTTGAATGAGTACTGAAAGCGTTTGTGACATGACACTTTTGAATGATAATTGCTGGAAGAGTTTATCAGTGGCATTACATTGTTGAATGAGTACTGAAAGCGTTTGTGACAGGACACTTTTGAATGATAATTGCTGGAAGAGTTTGTAATTGATGTTGTTTTGGCTGTTGCTCTTAAGGAATACTCACCAGAGCTACAAGCTATCTCAAAGAGAAGCAAGACCAATCTAAATGTAGGAGATGGTGGCATTGTGATTACTGGCATCAAACAATCCAGAGATGACAGTTTTGGGAATAGTGCCAATGAATCTGGTATAGGACAGAACCGACAGTTACAAACCAGCAGCATGCAGGTGTCAACTACATCATTAGGGGCCACATCAACTAGTGGGCTTGATAGGTGGGTTGTCTTTACATTTTGTTAAATTATTTTTAAAATATTTATTGTTTACATTGTGATTGATTAGACTGCATCTTCTGTTTTCTTATATCAGTTGAATTTGTTACATGTAATTTCTTTTATAGAATTTTAAGTATTTCTTCTCTCTTTGAATGTTATATAGATACCACCATTTGTAAATTATGCATTATTGCATTGATTATTAATTTCGTCTTCAATTATCTGTTATTTAAGCACTTTACATGTTTTTACATTTTCCAAACAACATGTTATTTATTCAAATTCTTTACTCGCTGCAATTGTAGTTTTCTTCCTCTTGATTTTCCTTTATTCATGAGTTTTTCCAGATATTTTTTCCAGTAATACACAATATAAAAAATGAACTTTCTTGCCTAATTTTTAATTGAAGTATTGTTCATTATTATACTGTTTCCTGTAATATTTTTTATATTTAGTTTTTTTTTTTTTTGTTTGCGTATAAAGTGGGAAAATTGCTCACAGTAACAAGAATGAAATAAAGAAAACAATAATAGTTAAAAATGCACTTTTGCAGCTTTATATGATGGGAAGACATCATAGGACAATACCCAGCATTTCAGCAGAGAAAACCTTAAGCCAATGAACACAAAGAACTTAATTAATTAAAAGAGTAATAACCAAAGAAAACAATAATAAATAAAAAACAAATTGGATAATAAACTTCAGATAAATAAGAGTCTTGTAAAGGTAAAAACATTTTAGTTTAACCTGAATAGCTGGAATACTATTTTTAGAAACTCTTCAGTAGTGGAAGTCTATTTTAATTTAAAAAAGAAGATAGTTAATTAAATGCTATTTTCTGTTCCTATAATGATTATAAGCATATTGCAAAATGTTTTATTGCATGTTCTGGATTTAACATTTTGAACAATCAATTTACATAGATTTATCATTCATCTAAAAATGAATATTCTGTCTATTGTGTCATTGTTGCCTTGGCCTAACCACAGCATCAAAATTACATATATAAAAATGTTATGCAGTGCAAACATTAGTATTGGAATCCATCTGTTATATCATTATTATCACATTTTTATATATTATTACTATTTTGTTCTAGTAAATGTTGTAATTCCTAATAAACAAGCCGTTTTATTTGTATGATGCAACTTATTTTTTTAATTACTGGTTTAATTTATTTCTAAACTATATCATACAGTTGCAGTCCCTTTCCAAGGCATTCATACCTTCAACATTTTTTAAAGGCAAGCACGTATACCAGATCAGATAATCCATTTTGTTCTAGAAAATTCCTGACAAATTATGTTAACAAAATATTTGATTCCTATACATGCCTAATAATAACATGCCCTCATGTTACATTTACTGACAAAGATATCTTTATAGATTAATTTAACATTCCTGAAATAATAAAACATTATATAAATAATAATAAAATAATAAGATTTAACAATCATGAAGTATATTTTTTAGTAAACAAAAATTATAATTGAGCTTAGATGTAGAAGAATCTGAATGCATGTGTAGAATTTCTTTTTCTAAGGATATTTGCTCTTGTTTATTTGCAGCTCATCTACTTAAAAATTGAAAACTTCCAATTCTATGATAATAAAGTAAAGAATACCCATCACACTTTATGATATATATGCACAACTATTCCCTTATAGTATTTCTGTTTGTCCCTTGGCAACAAAAAGTTGGCCTACACTAATATAGATGATTTAGTTAAAGAAGCAGAAGAAATAGCAAGAAAGGATTATATAAAAGAACTGTACAGCAGCATGAAGAAATTAATAGTAAAATACAAACAGTTGATGCCTTTATCAAAGATAAAAAAAGGTAATCTGAAAAAGGAAATCTGCTCAGCAATATTAAAGCACAACAGAAGAGATGGAAAGAGCACCTGGAAAAATTCTGAACAGACTAGACTCACAAAATCCTTCAGAACTTAAATATATTTGGGTAGAAGTAACATAGAAGGAGGAACAAAGAATGATACAAAAATTACATAAAGAAAGCAATAGGAACTTTAACTGCACTAGGAAACATATGGAAGTTCAAAGTGATTAGGTTACATACAAAGATGGTTTTCAACTATAAATAATATACCTGATACTTTCCCAATGTTCAATATATAATATGATACCCATACATCACAGGCACACACATACACAGGAAATGTAATATTAATGTTCAGATATTTCCGTGACTTCATAGATTATACCAAAGCATTTGACAAAGTAAAGCACTAAGAAATAATCAAAATTTTAGAAAGCATAAACGTAGACAGCAAAGATCTAAGGATAATAAAGAACATGTACTGGCAACAAACAGCGGCCATAAGAACTGGAAACCAATTGGGAATGTTTCAACAAATAAAGCAGGGTGTTAGACAACGTTCTGTGCTGTCACCAGATTTGTATAATATTTTTTTAGTTATATTATTTTAAGATCCATAAGGGGCACACCTGGAATAACAATTGGAGGTTATAATATAAATAATTTCAAGGTATGCTGATGATACAGTCTTAATCGCTAAGAGTGAAAATGAGTTACAAGAAATGTTGGACATTATAGTGAAAGAAAGCAAAAATAAAGGACTCAGCCTTAATAGCAAAAAGACAGAGGTAATGGTAACAACAAAAAAAAAGACATCACCTCAGTGCAAAATAAAAACAAGTGGAACAAAATTATAACCCTGACGGAAGATGTACAAAAGAGGTGAGAGGCAGAATGGCTCAGGCAAAAGCAGCTTTCCAAAAAAATTAGGAAGATACCATGCAATCAATTTTTGACAAAAGAAACAAGAAAAAGAGTTCTTAAATGTTATGTAGAGCCAGTCTTAACAAATGGATGTGAATCATGGACAATAGGACAACAGACAAGAAAATCTCACTGGAGTCTGTAGAAATGTGGTTTTACAGAAGAATGTTGAGAATACCTTGGACAGCTAAGAAGAGTAATGAAAACGTTCTGAAAGAGGCCAAAGCAATAAGACAGCTAATTTCCAATATTAGGAAGAAACAATCATCATTTTTTGACCATGTCATGAGAAGAGAACAACTGGAATGTATTGTAACAATATACATATACCAGACAGCTTAAGAGAATGGCTTGGCAGAAGGTCAACAACAGAAATGATAAATAACTGTTGAGATCGAAAGTTGTGGAGGGACATGATCACCTACGCCAGCAGGCCTGGTACTTGATGATGATTTTCCTGACTCTCTACATATTTATGGGTCCATATAGTCAGGCCACTCTACTTTCCCAAAAGTCATCTCTAAATCCATTTTGCCACTGTAGAGAATTGAACCTGGGTCACCTGATTGGTGATGTTAGTCATTAACCACTATGCCTTTCTTTCATGCTGTAATATCAATTTACATGCACCAGCAGTCCTATTATATGTCTTAGAGACATGGATTTATGTATGATACAGCCAAACAAAGAATACAGATATTTATAAACAATTGCCTAAGAGAAATTCTGAATGTAAGATGGTATAACAGGATCGGAATGATGATACCTTGGAAAGGACAAAAGAAGAGCATGTTGAACAGCAGATTATGAATAGAAAATGATGATATGGGCAAACATTTAGAAAACTCTGATCCCAGCATAAGAAAATGAGCTTTGTCATGAAGCCCACAGGGAAAGAGGAAACAGGGAAGGTCCAGGAAAACAAGGGGAAGAGACATCATAAAAACTCTCAGAGACACTAGTTTTGGTTAGAAGGATATAGATAGAAAGTTCATAAATGGGAATAAGGGGAGAGATTTTGTCCATGGCATATGCCCCCAGTGGGCATCTCTATCTATTTATCTATCTATCTATCGTCCTTTCGAGCCGAAGACGGCACATAGGGCAGAACCACAATCTCAAAAAACAGAAACCTTGCGTGCCAAAATGGCACATATTGCAGAGATCACTGCTTCCAAAACTTATGGCTCTGTTTCCATAACAATACTTTTTACAATGACAGCTTGTCAAGCCATCGATTAACCTCCTTAGTCACCTCTTATGACATGCCTGGAAGGTCACAGTGTCACTATTCTTTACTTTCCTCATAATGAGGCTCCGGTAACACACAGGAGCCAGTGGGCATAGAAGGTATTAATTACCAGTATGGAAATAGAGAAAATATATCTCATCTAGTTTGTGTAATTAATTACCTTTTCTGACTTATGAACATTTTACATATTCTTATCATGTTTATTTTTTGTATTTCTTTTATTTATTAATTGTTATATTTTTATATATGTATATTTTGAATGATATTATCTCTTTGTACAAAACAGTTACTTCGCATCCAACATTGCATCCAATAATTTTTGTTGTACAAGTTATACAAATTTGAATTTACCCTTTCGATGATCAGCTCAGCAAAGTATTGTGAATCATTGAATCCTTTTGGTGATGAGGATGAGGAGGATGATAATGAAGATGTGGATGACTCTGATAAAAGAGGCAGTGATTCTGAAAATTCGCTTTCCAAGAACCAGAATGACAAGCCAGTAAGACCTCCAAGGAGCATAGACAGATCTGAAAAGTAATGTCTTTGGCATCATGTTTTAACAGCTGGAATGTTCAGCATGTCAATGATGGTGCTTTCTCAGTAACTACTTCCATGCCATGCCTTGCCTCAGTCTAATCCACAGCAGACATGCAACAACAGATGCTTACCACCCTTTGGAATGCATTTTGTTTTGTCTTGATAATTTCAATTTAATGTCTTGACATGATCATATATATGTTGTCCCTCTACACTTACCATAAAGTCTCATTATATTTATTCTCCAAAAAATTGTTTTTTTAATATTCAAGTTTAGCATGACCTAACCATATGTGCTTGGCTTTTTATGTATACTTTTTTTTTTACTTTAATGATGTTTTTTTGGGTAAGGTTTATACATAGCACACATTGGTGTGCAGTTTGTTTTAAAATTAAATTTTTTAGCATGATGCAGTTTCTTGTAGGAAGTTATGTATCAAGTCTACTGTAGCATTGTCATCACACAAAGATTGTACCTTTCTTGCTTGTCTCTTTGATCACTGATCAGCAAGACATTCAGTTACTATTACACCTCATTGAAGTCAATCTGCAGCAACTGCTCTATTTGGTTCAGCTTGTAAATCCATGGTTAAGACTACATGTAACTTAAAAAATAAAAATATATGTTGTAACTTTATGGATTAAAAACTGATATTCACCAGCAAACATACATTTTGATATGATTATTTTTACTTACTGATCCAGCTTTGCTGTGGCTGGCATGTTTGTATGATTCAACATTATATTGTACATTCATGTTCATTAACCACGGCACCTTTTAGGTATCAGTGAAAAGAGAAAAGACGAAGAAGATTCATGCTTGCTTCTGTACCCTTTGCCTCTTGTTCATTTAAACAAACTTTCTTACTATTTTACCATTAAATTGTCTTCAGAATTCTTCTTGTTATTTATCTGCAATTATTATTGCTTCATTGTTATCTTCTACTGTGCATTTCATACATTCGTGATCTTAATTTCAGCAGTGTATCTCACTGTAGTTTATATAGTTCCTCCAAAGAATTAAAGAGTTTATCATTCTTCTACTTTTCACCTCTCTGTGGAACATATCCTCAAAAAACACTTTCCAAGCCGTCCTGTTTGATGCCATTCTCTTAAGATTGCTCCATGTTGTTCCAATTTTGTTCATCTCTGCCTTCATTTGTCTTATCTAACTATACATTGATTTTCATCTTTGCCTTCTCCTCTGGAGATTCAAAAAAGAAAAAAAAAGGTCTCTTGCTGACTTCTGAAGTATGTGTCCTATCCAGTACCATCATCTTTGTTGTATCTATTTGACTATTCCGGTGTTTGTCTGATACTTTCTCAAAGTTCTAAACTAGTCATTTTGCCCTGCTATTTCCATTCTTCCATTCTGTACAATCAAACATTCATTAATGCATACATTAATTTCAAGACTAAGATTCAAATTTAGCTAAGTTGTGTGCTTAGTACACTTCTATATGGATCAGAAATTTTGACTACCTAAGCAGGGCAGGAGAAAAGGTTCAACAGCTTTCATGTACGTTGCCTTCAAAAGATTATATAATTATTAACATCAAATGTCAGGACAAAATAATCAACTCCAATGTCTTGCAGTGAGCCAAACTCGAATCCATCATGTTAACACTTAGGAGTCGTAGACTAAGGTGGCTGGGTCATGTAAGAATTATGACAAGCATTTGTATTCCCAAACAAATATTGTATGGCGAACTAAAGGATGGAAAGAGACCAAAGGACAGACCAATACTGAGATATAAGGATGTTTGCAGGGCTTCCTTGAGTAAATTCTCTATCAGTGAAATAAACTGGTAAAATCTGGCTGCAAATCGTAGCACATGGAGAAAACAAATAATAAAAATGGCAAAGCAACTTTTGAGGCAGCGCTGATATCAAATTGCATGTGTGCATGTGCGTGTAGAGATATAACAGACAGTCAGGCAGGTAGATATATCATGGTAATATAAAAGTTTCCAAGCAAAGTTATTTATTTGAAAATGATAGCTTCAAAGAATTTACTCATTGTGCTTTACTGGAAATTGAATATCATGATCAACATTATTTTTGGAAACAAGCTCCTCAGTGTTTACTTTAATGTTTGACAAGGAAAGTCCCAGACAGGCTCCCAGTGAAGTGCTTTCAGTACAATTTCTAGTTTTAGATTTAATAACTTTTAAAAGCTGAAAAAACACTTTCACACATATGTGTACTACCAAGTAATATTTTATAAGAAAATGTATGTAATCATGGAAAACGGCCTTTTGATAAGATTCTCCATAAGTTCTCTAGACTATATTCTACCTAGTTTCATTCCCAATATTTATATAGTTTTTTTTTTGCATTCTGCCAAAAGCTGTCAGTCAACTCATTCTATGTTTTTTTTTTTTTTTTAAGTTTCTGCTCCCTAAACAATGCAACTCATTAAGATGAAACAAAGGCTATGGCTGGTCGGTAAAATTTCCTTGCACTTACTGTCCAAGAACATCCGGTTATCTAGAGATTGCTTTGCACCTATTGTCCTAGAATCACCAGTCATCTGCTGTTGCCAGAATTGACATCCACACATGAATTACATTGCTGGATAGATCAAAAGAATAATTTTGTGTGTGAAGTCTTTGTAAAATCGAAAGTACACCTGTAATATCAATTGTTACATTTTCTGAAGCAGAGGCTATACTATTACATGGGTACAGGCCATTTTGTATTGCCATTTAATGGGAACTATAGAACCTGCTGAAAAAATAGACTTATCTGTCAAATACCCACAATTTTACAATTATACTATTTATTTATCTTTTTTTAATGAAAACAATAGAAGAATACCACAGGCCACCAATATAAGTCTCATGGGTCATAGTTGTACCACACTGATCTATATATTTTATCACTTCTTATGCATCTTCTCACTTCTTTGCTTACCTCTAGATATGTTTCCTGTGACTTGGTACTTTGTGTTCTGCTTTTATTTATATTTGCTTTCTTGTTCCTTCTTCCTTTACCTTTCTCCAGGGTCTCTGCTGTCATCCAAGCCTTATTCTGGTGTTTTCTTTTTCCCAGAGTTTCTTCACGTCCTTCAATGTATCCTTAACATGTTTCCAGTGGTCTTCCATATTTGTTGTACCATCTAATTCTTGACAGACTGGGTGTTTGTTGGAAATTGAGATAACAATTTACTTACTGTCAGCGGTAAAAGAATGAAAATTAAAATGATGTAACATGTTACAAGATCTTCAGGCCCTAGTAAGACCATTCTACGAGGCACAGTTCAAAGGAAGACTGAGGAAGAGGTGGGAAGACAACATCAAATATTTGACAGGTTTAGTCTTCTTTTCATATCAGAAAGCAGCCATCAGTTATGCAAGTTTGAAGAAAATTTAAATCATCATCAAGACTGTCCCAATGATTGATCTCCACAGTTATGGGATTGATAATGATGAATATAATAATTTATAAAAATATAATACAGAGTAATAAAGACAGCTTGAATAATACATCATTCTTATTTTGCTCTTCATCAGTCTGTCTTTTTTTTTAATGTTGTCTACTTTGGAATCTTGTGCTATTTTTTTATGTAATTTTTATTTTATTTTTTTGTGTGTGCATATCTGTTGGTCTGCTGTTTACATTTGTCTTGTGCATGAATTCAGGGTAATTTTGAGGCATCCTTTTCAATAATAAACTTTTTGTTGTTTTTGATCCACTAATCTGAGTTTGTTCTATTAATTTATTCCCATCCACTAATTTGAATCTGTTCTATTAGTTTATCCCCATCTATTAATTTGAATTTGTTCTGTTAATTTACCTTCATCTACTGAATTGAGTTTGTTCTATTGTCTTCAACTACTGGTTTGATTTGTTCTAGCAATTCATCTTCATCTATTAATCATATGTAGTCATATTAATTTATCTTTATCTTTCAATTTGAGTTTGTTGATGTATCTTGTTTATCATGATTATTGTGTTTTTTTCCTTCAAGATTTGTTTGCTTCTGCATTTGTTTTGTTTGTTTTATTATTTATATTTTTTTTATTGAGTGATCATTTTTGTTGTGCTGCCTGATATAAATAGTAATTGTGATTTATGAACATGAACCCTTTTTTGTGTTGAAATGAAATTAGATGACTCAAACTGAGATGACCATTTGACATACAAGTTGTGAGACTATAATGGTATAAATATATTGAATCCTTTGTATCAATAGTTCTTAAACTTTATTTCAGCAGTGTTCTACAGGGCTCCACAATAATATATATTTTCTACTTCCTTTCAACTCCCTTTGGAGCATAAGTCTTCAACAAACACTTTCCATGCCATCCAGTTTCTTGCTATTCTTTTAAGATTGTTCCATGTCTTGTCCATTTTCATCATCTTTGCTTCCATCTGTCTTCTTCAAGTATAATCTATCCTTCCTCTTTGTCTCCTGCTCTGGGGATTCCAAAAAAGGGCATGCCATGTTATACTCTCAGTTGGCTTCTGCAGTGTGTGTCCTATCCAGTGTCATCTTCTTTGTCATAGCTCTTTGTCTAGGTATTTGACTGGTATGTTCTCATAGTTCTAAGTTGGTGATTTTGGTCTGCCATTTGCACAGTTTTAAATGGAATTAAAATTTGATTACATTTTTTTTTTTTACATTTTTTAAATAAATGAATTATGTTTTATAATAGAACATTTATTAGGATACATAATCACATACATTTTTTTAAAAACAGCCAGTGTAGTGGGGATAATTTGTTTATACTATGCTCTCTTCTATCTAGTGTCCTTTTGAGCTGAAGATGGCACACAGGGCAGAGATTATAGACTCTCCAAGTGTGACAATCTTTGCTATCAATTGTATCAATTCTTGCACAAGGACTTGCCTTGCATCTTGCCATGTTCCCCTTTTCTTGGTTAGCCTCTCAACCTCAGCAAGGGAGCTGATGCCTGTTGTTGTTGTTTCTTGCTTCAGTGTACCTTTAAGTGTTTCTCTATGTCGGCCTCATCTTCTGGTTCCCATTTGAGAGCTTGCTTTGCTCTTGTTGTCTCTTCTCATCACATGGCCAGCATATGGATACCTTCTTCTCTTGATTATATATGATATTTTTGGATGCTTTGTCATTTATCTTATTTCTGCACTAGTCTTGAATTCATTCCCTGGAAAATGAAGTATTTTCCTGACACATGCTTTTTTTAAATGCATTTCATTTGTTTTCTGTTTCTTTAGTTGTTTTACAGGTCTTACACGCATAATGGAGGTGAATGATACATTTGTGTATACATCATTTTCATTCACTGGATGCCGTCTCCACATCAAAGGTTGGCTACCATGGAGCACCATTTTACCCTGTCTCTTGTCTTTGATGATGCATATTGTCATAGGTTTACCTATCCACCTTTTGATGTTATCAGTCCACTCTAGTCTTGGTCTGCCTATGTCCTCTTACAAAATATAATTTTTATCAACCAGTGAAGATATCAGTTTGTTTATCTGATTTGTATTCTTTATTAGGCATACCTTCTAGGTAGCAGGTGGAGAATTTAAATTTATTTTTTAGAACAGTGTTTTCTTATTGTATTTTTTCTGGGTCAACTAATGGATAATTTGCCATTACACTCTCATTTATGTTATAAATTGCTGTAGGACATACATTGGCATAAAGGAACCAAGTGGCTGGATTAAAAGATAGTATTTCTTAGAATTTAGAAGCATATGAAATTATTATTTTTATTTTAAAAATTAAATTAAATTAATTTTTTTTTAAATTTGTGCATTCTGCCATCATTCCTCAGTATCATGATCCTACAAATAGTATAAATGCTGTAATGATAGCTTTTTGTTTATTATTGCTAAGTTGTTACCTTTTATATACTAAGAGCCATACCTGAAAGGAGAAGATGCAGAGGGAAGGCCTGATGCTGTCACCTATTGATGTCCTTACAAAATTTAATTAATGTTCATGCACAAGCTACTGTAATGTAGCAATATTGAAAGTATATGATAATGAGAAGAGTTGAATAAGAGAGAGAGAGAGATATAGACAGAGAGGGAAGGGAGGTAGGGAAAGAGAAGAAACAAAAAAGATTTTTAAAAATGAACAATAAGTTATAAATATTAAATGGAGAGCTCGCCAGTTTAATAACTACAAATTAAATACATGATGTTATCACAATACAGAATGAAGAAGCAATCTGAAGTCTACCTTTTCTGGAAAGTATCACATTTTTTATAACATTATCTAATTTCTTTTATTTCTTTCTTTTCGACATTCACCCTGTGACTACTAAAGAAATTGATAGACCTCTTTGTCATTCGTCTTTTAAAAGAACATTAACTGGGTGTTGTGTTGTGGTTTACTGTGATTTTTGTGCCTTTTTGGCTCGGCATTTTTGGGTACCTAGTTGCCTTCCCTGTTTGGTCTCTGCTGACTGGCTAGACTAGATTGGTTAGTCTGTTTCTAAAGGCACTACAAAAAGGTGGACTAGGGTCTGGATGGTTCTGCCTCACCGATCCTGGCACAATCCATCAGCTATGATTCACTGGCAGCTTCAGCTCTGGTGCTGTCAGGTGCCTTGGCCTCCAGAATAAAGAAATAATCTGAAGTCCATCTCTTCTGGAAAGCATTAAATTCTTTATAATGTTGTTCAGTTTCCTTGTTTGACCATTCCATTCTCTAATAGGTAGCAGTTGGTTACTAACCTTTAAGACTTTGTTTATTAAAATTTACAAACCATCCATCCAACTTCCTCTTACCCAAATAAAGACAAGGCTACTTCACCCTTTTGATCTCACAGAATTGTCAGAAGTAGTGAAGACTTTTGTTGCCTCATAGTTTCATTATTTCACTTCCTATGCTTACTTTATGTAAGTATACATGCCATTCACTCCTAACACCATGGTCCCTTTCACATAAGTAAACTAAATATACTACACCTTTTTGATCTCACAGATATGCCAAAAGTAAAAACAACACTGCTGTTGCCTAAGTGTCTCATTATCAAAGACACCAATCTTTGGAGTCTTACTCAATCAAAAATTGACAGAATCATTTCCCTTTTTAGTGCTAAACAAGCACATGCTTAATTGTTATGATCAGTTTTAACCATTTGTTATTGTGTGTATGTGTTCTAACTTTTTCTTAGTCCAAGTACTGGGGTGTATAGTAATTTTCAATCAACTTTGTGAGCTAGTAAAAAATGTCCTTGATGGGCCAGTTTTGATCTGCGGGCCGTAAATTGCCCATTCCTGTTCTGGAGTTATTAATTTTTTTAATTAACTAAGTTGTTTAAAAGTTGTTTTCTAGACTTCTGTTGATGTTATATGTAGAGAAATGATACTTTAATTATGTTTATTACCTTACTTGGGATGTTGATGATCAAGAAAAGACTAACAAGGGAGCTACATTGCAATTCTAATTTTGAGTTGCTAGCTTGTTTTGTTACTGTTGGTACTGTGTTTTGTTTACTGTTCTAAAATATTAAATTTCCTTACATTGAATTAATTGATGGTCTTTTATTATGCACATATATATACATGTGTTGTTGACTCACAGCCTTAAAATGAAGGGGGAAACTAATTTATTCTGGTTTAATTATTTTCATTATCTCTTGTTCAGGAGCAAATCTGGTTCTCCAGTGAACAGCGGAGAGAATCCGTTTGGAGAGCCAGATGAGAATGATGAGGATGAAGAAGAGACCCCAAGCCAAGGATGGTCTGTGAGAGCTCTGTATGACTATGTCAAGGCTGAGGATGATGAACTGGAATTTAAAGCTGGTTTGTTACTTTGTTTATAAATTTGGCTGAGACTGAATGTATTTAACTGATTAACTTACTTGATTTCTACATATACCATGAAATGTTGTGGGTTGCTGCAGTTTTGTTATCCTTATTGAAGATTTTAGACTGTGTAGCTGCAGAACAATGGTCATTAACATTTACTGTTTTTCTCACCACTTAGTGGTGCAACTAAGATATCCAAAAACATGGCTGATCACTTAACCCTAGAATACGATACCTGTCCGTCAGTCATGTTTTTTTCAATTTACAGAATTTTCTTAACATTTGTTCATATCTTCCTAACTTTATTTCCATACTATGCTACCATTATCAATCTTAAACATTGATAGCATAATACAGAAAAAAAGCTGTAGCAACAGAGATATGACACCTTAGAAAAATGTTGAATGTAACATAAGAGTTAAAACAGTAACAGTATATAAGAAAAAGAGAGAGTAACACAAGTGCTAGATTAAAAGTTTTAGTAGAAACTTTTTTATTCCCAAGATGATGGCTATAACTACCCTAGATTATTTGATAAAACACAAAATGACAACAACAAATTATTAACAAATAATGGTTGAATATAAACAAACAAAAATATAATTAAAAATGCAAATTACATGTAGGACATATGTTGGATTGTTATGAAACTGCACTACATGAAGTTTCATAACAATCAAGAACTTATTATATGTGTCAGTTTGTTCACAATTAAGCATATAGTTAGTAGAACAAAAACAAAATTGGGGAAGAAAAGTGGATATTCATGTGAAATTATAATTCTAATAACGATTGCTTGTCCATTTTTTTTTTCAAAATATTGTAAAAGTATGCAATATCTCCTTTACATGAATTTGAATTACTATCTGACTATCACTTCTAAATTTAATAAAAGCTATTTCTGAATCACTTTCTACACAGTCTTGGTGAAAGTTATCAAAATGCAATGACTTAATTTCATCATGGAAGCTGAAAAACACAAGAAGAGCCATTGGAATGTAATTTCGACAACACTTTTCAAATGCAAAATTCAAAATGTTAAAATTCACCATAACCCACAAATGTAGTGCAGATCATCAGCAAATGTAGTATACGTTCATACTGAAACTGCCACCTCTCCATACACATTCCTTAGATAGTTGTGAATCCCGTTAGGCTCACAATCTTCAGCTGTAAGAAGGAAATTCAATCACTTTCGTTTCTTGTGTGTATTCAAAGCAACTTTTATTTTGAAAATTAATACAGAAAAGTGATCTGGTACTAGATTACATAAACATTTTTATAAAAGTAGCAGGAAACTACAGAAACTATATCCTTTCACTTCATACCATTGTTGTATATCACTTCATTTCTGAGAGAAAACAAAATTGAATGAGAACTTTTAGAGCTGTTAGGTAATATACTTGTAAAATTGATTGTATTAATTTTTTGATTTATTAAGATTTTAATTATTTTTATTTACCTTCAGAGTTTCATCACTTCTGTTGTTTATCTACATGTTTTCTCCTTCAGCTTGTTTCTTGTTTCTTTCCAGGTGACATTTTTATTCAGCTTGCCACAGAGGATGAAATGGGATGGTGCAAAGGTAAAAAGAATGGTAAAATTGGACTTTACCCCAAAAACTATGTTGAGAGGATTTGATAAAACAGCCACTAGTCTTTCTTGAAAAGTTTGGATGAAAGGAAAAGGATGTTTCATACAAAATGTACAGCTAGAGACTACTGACCTATTAGCATATGAAAAGACATCCCTTAATGTTTGGCATGAGTTTATGAGGTTATGTTGTTTTTAATTATAGTGTTTGATGGAACACAAGTTCATTTATAAGATTCTTCATGAACACTCTTCTCTAGCTGAGCAGAAACTAAATCAAGCTAGCCAGATTTGAAATATGTTAATTGTTTACCTTTGCCAAGCATTTATTTTTACAATATTCCAGCAAACATTTTTCATTAGAACTTCATTTTGAGTGGCTTTAAAATAGTTGCATTTTTCATTGAGAAGTGGGTAACGAAAATATATCATTTATGTTGTAGCAGTTTGTAACTCAATAGAGCTGTGTTTATTTATTGGAGGTGGACAATATTTGGAAGTGTTAATTCAGAAATAAACAAACACAGCCAACAATACATACTGCATGCTAACAATAACATTTTGTTCTGTATTTTTAGATGTGGTGTTGCAGTTATAGTCTTTTCAGAAAAATTGAAACAATTTGTATTCCTTCCATGCTCGACACTCTCTAGTCTGTCTTGCTGAAAAGAAATTGATACAAGGTTAAGAAAGGAATCATTAGTGAAGAAATTCTTGCTCCCTTTTCCTTCTAGCACTGTGAAATTTAATACTTCACTCCTTAATGATATTTCATGTTGTAGATAACTCTCTCAGTGCTGAATGTGAGTGTTGTCCAGCAGTTAGTTTACTGACATCTCATTATGAAGATGCAGAGTTTGTTGCCCAGCATGGACATTTTATCTAAAATGTAACTACCCACTAAGGTTTTGTGTATACATATATTTAAGTGTAACATATTATTTAACACTTTTCATTGACGTTCATCAATTTCAATCTTTTTTTTTTTTTATTTGAGAGTAGTTGGAGTAGGAAATCATTTTGATTTCCAACCACGGCCAATTTCCCACTAATATGTGATGGTTCACCTTGATCCCAACCATGTGATGGTTCACCTTGATCCCAACCATTTGATGGTTCACCTAGATCCCAACTATGTGATGGTTCACCTTGATCCCAACCATGTGATGGTTCACCTTGATCCCAACCATGTGATGGTTCACCTAGATCCCAACCATGTCATGGCTCACCTTGATCCCAACCATGTGATGGTTCACCTTGATCCCAACCATGTGATGGTTCACCTTGATCCCAACCATGTGGTTGTTGAACTTATGCAAGTTTCCTCTTCCTTGGTCAATGGTTTGATTTTGGAAAATCATTTTCCCTGTGATGTCATGATGGCATCACTCTCTCGTATTCATTTAACTGACCAGCTGAAACTGTTGAAGGGAAAAGATAGACCTTGAAGGTAATAGATTCATGAAATAGCAGATAGCATGATGAGCACCTCGCAGGAGATATACTACAGAGCATTCACCTAAATACTTCATTTTCTTTCTACACTGATAAGAAACAGGCAGAGGGAAGTCAAGTACTAAATTAACCTCTAGACTTAAATATTACTTGGTACAATTAATAGTGGCTGTATTATGTTTTGGGCATGATCGCAATGCTGTGTATGTCATGTTATGGGACATTGCAGCTAGAGTGATTAGTTCTCAACAACCTCCTGTCCTATATGTTCTCCTTAAGTTCTGTTGTTAAATTTATCTTATGTCATTATTTTAGACCATGAAGTATTTTTCCCTCTTACATTACATCTTGTTAAATATCATCTGTTATATAGATGCTCACTGCATCACTATAGATGGAGTGTGTATGAAACAATTAGTTGTTCATAAAGTTAACAAATGTTGGAGTATTTTTATAATATAAAACTGTTTTTTAACTACCAATTTACATAACATGGATGCAATGATTGTTTTTTGAGTCTACAAATTGCAGAGTTTCATCTGAAATTTTAGAAGATGAATGACGAATTTTACTTTTAAGAACACATTTTTTTTAGCTTTAATACTATCATAGGTTGTACAATCTGTCCACTGTTAAATATTATTTCTGCATTCTGTATAAAAATGTGGAAGTGTGTACAGGCATTCCTAAAGATTTAGAAACAAATGTTATGGCATGTAGGAAGTGTGTTAAGTGCATTGTTCATGAGGGAAGTGGTGCTCATAACTGCTCTTCTGCTTGTGGTAAATACTTTTCATGGTACAAGCTTTGGTGAGTTCAGGAAACTGTCTGATTTATAATTTTACTGTCAACACTTTGTGGGTTTTAAGATTAATCATGTTAGGTTGATAAAATAAAGCTGTGAAAAGTGTTCTGAATGGCTTCTCTCACTTTCTCTTTCTCACACATACTCTCACTCACTCTCTTTCTTTCTCATACACACAAATACTAAGGGAAGCAAAGGAAATATCTCTAATGAGAAATTCTAAAACAAAAAGTCCTAAAAGAGACACGTTGTATTGATTGGACAATGAGGACAAAATACTACAAAGGACAAGGGGTAGGATTCGATCCCAACCGACAGCTTCCGGGTTCACCCAGCCTTTAATGGGTACCGGATTTTTTTCTGGGAAAGTAAAAACGGCACGGGCGTAATACTGACCACATGACCCCAAAAATCATGTGCTGAAGGTCTGTAAAATGTAGGGTCACTAACACCACTTGCGTGATTGGGAGCTCTTTACTTTTTTTGACTATGAGGACAAAATACATCATAGCTAACATTTGATGAATAAGGCAATACTTTACATGAGAAATATCTTTATTTATTTATTTATCTCTATATTTATTTTATTTTATTTACTTCTGATGGTAATTTCCCATTTCTGGTGAATGCCTGGGAGAATGCTGAGGAACTGAGAATAAAGCCAGTATACACATTCTGCATTCACCATATACTGTCCAAATTATGGTTTCTATTTCACTCCCTATTTAAAAAAATTATTTTGATCCAAGAGAAATGATATGAGACCCTGTTGGCTTTAATCTGTCTTGTTCTTTCTGCTGCAAGATCAGTTGTTCCTAAATTGACTAAATCAGCCATATGAGAAAGTTGATTAGTAAAACAGTAGCTTGCAGTTACCAATGAAGTTAACATCAGCTTGTTTTCAACCATTTGTGAAGATGGAAAAAAACTATATAGATAATTTTTTTTAAAAAAAAAACCTTGACTCATCTGTAATTGAAGTGGCCTCTATGTTTGAACAAGGAAAAATGTCAAATTTTGAGGAATTTCTGTTTTGATGCGGTAAATTTTACTACGGTATCATAATCTAAGGTTAAAAAAGAACGAAAAGTAAGAATAATTTTTTCATAAAGATTAATTTCAATGGGCAGATAAGAGCATTTCCTTTGAGATTAAATATTTTAAATATGTCACATTTCTCTCATCTCCTTCTATCAGATGCAATAGTGTAACAGCAATCTAAACTTTGAATGCAATATTGTACAGAAGTTTTAGATATCTAGTCAAGGTGAGACACATGCACAATTTTTGCTTATATTTTAATACATTTATTTTGTATTATGTATTTTCCTTTACATAGAAGAAGTAAAATTGTAAGCAATTTGTGTTCTTGCAGGCTTTAATATATCTTTCTAATGATTTTTTAGTTAAAGATATTTTTTATGTATATGTATGTGTGTAATGACTGCCTTACTGGTGTGATTTTATTGTGTTTATGAAAGTAACTAACATATGTCCCTCTTTTTTTTTTTTAAACTTTGCATAATTTTTTACACTTCTTGTAAAGTCAGAATAAAGTTGTCTGTTTATGACTGCAATATAATTTATGTTTCATTATTATAATAATTATGTTTCTGATTTGTGTTGTTTTCCCAGTTTACTTTGACCCCAGAAAATCTTTATTGGGTGACATGTTAGCTGTTGTGTTCTTGTGTGGTTAAAAAAATTATGAACATAGTCTTAACATGTACAGACACATAGTCATAACATGTTGAAACTGTGAAAACTATGAACATGCACATTGTCATAACATGTTGAAACTATGAACATACACATAGTCATAACATGTTGAAACTGAAAACTATGAACATACACATAGTCATAACATGTTGAAACTGTGAAAAACATTTACAATCAGTTATTCTGAAAATATTCATTACTGGCATTTTGTTCACTTCTGAAGCAAACACTTTATCACCTTTATATGGACATTACAATTTATTGAATTGTAATGGAAACTAATGTTGGAAATATGTTCAAAATAAAGAGAATATTGCAAAAAATAAGCCGCGATAGCTCAGTGGTTAGTGAACTGGACTACAAAGGACAAGAGGTAGGGTTCGATCCCAACCGGTGGCTTCCAGCTCACCCAGCCTTTAATGGGTACCAGATTTTTTTCTGGGAAAGTAAAGCAGCACGGGCGTAAATACCGATCACATTACCCTAAAAATTCATGTGCCGAAGGTCTGTAAAATGTATGGTCACTAACACCATATTCCCTAAACGCCACTTGGCGTGACGGGGGTACTTTATTTATTTTTTTTTTATGGCAAAAAATACTTGGCACCAAAAAGTTGCTGTGTTTAAGTTAGATGTGTTATATTGAAAGGCACTGATGTCATGTGCTGTAATTCACAACATAACACAATTACAGCCACTTAATACCCTCCTAAGTGTGGATGATGATAAGGCGTTATCATTCATCAGCAGAACTTCTGAAGGAAAAGAAGAAAACAGCAAAGACAGCACCCTAATAGGTGAAACTTTAAGACTTTCTCCAAGAAATGTCATGATTAAAATCCAACCATGATTAAAATCCAACCATGATTAAAATCCAACCATGATTAAAATCCAACCATGATTAAAATCCAACCATGATTAAAATCCAACCATGATTAAAATCCAACCATGATTAAAAATAAAGTGAAATTAGTTGGATAAATAAATAAACGGAAATGAAATTATTTATAATTTTGTATTAGTTTAGGAATGCATTTGTCCTTCATTTGAAATAATTTCGTACATAATGCATAATTTAATTATTTGTACGCACACAGTATTCAGCATTCATGGACAGTTTCCTCTGTGTAATTGCATTAATAAATATAAAAACCTGAGAAACGAAGAAGGTAATTATCTATCTATCTATTGGCCTTTCGAGCCGTAGCCGGCCCATAGGGTGTAGACCAAGATACTCCTTCATCTGAATTTCTGTTCTAGCAGTTTTCAGTTCTTTTAAAGATATTTTATCAAATCTCGCCATTTGTCTCCTTTCTGTGCAAGCAGCTCTATCTCATTGAGGGAGCCGATTCCTGCTGCTCTTGCCTCTCTCATCAATGTTCTTCTCAGTGTCTCTCTGGGTCTTCCTCTTTTTCTTTTACCTGTTGTTTCCCACATAAGGGCTTGCTTTGCTATTCGGTTATTATCTCTTCTCATCACATGTCCAACATATGACCATCGTCTTTTCTTTATTACTGAAGATATTAGTGGTTGATTGGCGATTTCTCTAATTTCCTCATTTGTTTTGAATTCATTCCATGCTATACCAAGTATTTTCCTTAGACATTTATTTTCGAATGCGTTCAACTTTGTTTCTATATCTCTTGTTGTTTTCCAACTTTCACAAACATACGTAAGGGTTGATAGTAGATAATTTATAAGTGAATAAATTAAAATGGCAGTAATTTTTATTACAGAGGGCAGAATTATATCAGAAAACTTTAGTTCTATTTTTATTATAAAAATATCAACCTTTGATATTTTCATAATTATGAACAATTTATAGTTTGAAAGTGTAATTCAAATTAGTTCTTAGACCTGCTTACTTGTTTCTGCAGTTAATTTTAAATACAAAGTTTTCACTTACAAAAACAAACTCACACATTTGTTGAGTTTGCTATTGCTGTGTGAAAAGAACACTTATGCTTACAGTAGAAATTCTGGCAATTTATTATTTTGTTTGAACATTTCAAACCTCAAGAAACAATAGAAATTCAAAGAACTTAATTTTATTTTTTAATACATCAATTAACTCATTTGTTAGCGACTCAAAAAATCATCAAGACATAAATAATACCAGGTTTGATTTCTAGTTTTCTTTGTCTTTTTTATCAATGAGCAGAGGTAAGAGTTTCAAATTCTTGTCATTTCTCTCTGAGTTTAAACAGTCTTTTTCAACTGCCTTGCTATACACTATGGAGTTTAAACATTGGGCTGCAGGACATAGTGAAAGAAGTAGTCACTAAGGCTTCACTTGCTAGGAAGTAGAACAGACTATCTCTAGATACTAACATGTTTGGAGTAATTATTCTAGAATTTTCTTAAAAGTTAGAGGACTGCTCTAAATTCAGCATATTCTGGGGGCCAGTCTTGCATTCCCACTTGGAATTTTTTGCCACAAGATACTATTTAGATATCCATCATATTTTGAATGTAGAATTCAAATTCAGCTTCACCAAAGTCACTTTTATGGTACAATTTAAGGTGTACAGTGAACCATGACTAACAGGGAGAACATAAACCTGTTATTTCTTAAGTCTAGATTGTTCCACTATCATTTGAGGCTGATCTTTATGATACCACAGCTCTATTGTTGAACATAGACCAAATGACTTTACATTAGTCAACTGTGGCCACCAGGCCTTTTTTATTATGATGAGATGGGAAATGCCCTGAATCAGACATTCTTTTTCTCTAAGTGAGGATTGTGATAGCTGGAGTACACATTTTTTAAGGAGAAGTTATGTTTTATTTCACAATCAATTTAATAGCATCACATCCTTTCAATTATTCAGTGTCTTTCTTAGTGATCTGATCAGCTATTGGAGAGATCGTTCTCATGCAAATTTTCTATATTTCATCTAAAGCTTAAGTTGTGTTAGCAAAGTGTTAGACTACACCAAAGCTTTCGATAGAATACATCATAAACAACTTATAGACTGTCTAAAGGATATAAATCTAGACGACACAGACATACGACTAATATGTAATTTGTACTGGGAGCAAACAGTAATAATAAAATATAACAAGGAGAACTCTACACCCATGGACATAAAAAGAGGAGTTCTCAAGGATGCATCCTATCACCAAGCTTGTTCAATCTATACACTGAGCAAATCTTTAAAAATATCTCAGAGATGCCAGGCCTAAACATTAATGGAAAGATAATCAATAACCTAAGATATGCTGATGATACTGTTCTACTAGCAGAAAATTCTAAAGACCTACAACAATTGCTTAATGTGATAAACATAACAAGCAAAAAATATGGACTATATATGAATATCAAAAAGACTAAAACTATGATCATAAACAAAGAAAATTCTCAAGACCTACAATTAAATATCACAGTTGAGAGAATAGATCTGGAGACAGTCCAGAGCCACAACTACATGGGACATACTATAACCAATGATGGATAATCTAAAATTGAAATAAACAAAAGAATATGGCAAAAAAAAAATTTTAATGCCATGAAAAATATACTAACAACAAAACAAATATCAGCAGGGCTGAAACTAAGAATGGCAAAATGTTACATCTTCTCAATATTCCTGTATGGTGCAGAAACATGGACATTAGACAAGAAAACAGAACAGAAAATTGAAGCTTTTGAAATGTGGATTTATAGAAGAATAAGTAGAATTGGACGGAAAGAAAAGAAAACAAACGATGACGTTTTAAAACAACTGAAAATAAAAAGAGAACTACTAAATAAAATTAAGACGAGACAAATGAAATTTATAGGGCATGTTAAACACCACAACAGCCTACTAAAAGTAATATTGGAAGGGAAAATACAAGGTAAAAGAGGCAGAGGCAGACCAAGACTAACATGGACGAGTAACATCAAAAGATGGACAAGTCAATATATGACAGCTTGCACCATCAAAGCAAGAAACAGAGTAGAATGGCGATCCATGGTAGCCAACCTTCATTGCGGAGAAGGCACTCGATGATGATGATGATAATGATGAGCAAAGTTAGTACAACCATCCTCTGACTAAGTTGTCTGGGTTTGATTCCCAGATGTGACTTATTTATTCTGATAGACATGGTTTCAGAGTTCACCCAGTCTTTGAAAATGGGTACCAGAGATTTTAATAATGAAAAGTACAGGACTTTGGCATTTATTAACTAAAATAAGTCCATGCCTTAATACACATGTTGAAAGTAAGATATTAATGACCTAATTTTTCCAGAAAAAACAACTGGCTGATGTGGGTAATATGATGCCAGGATGCCCTCACTTCCCAGAAAAATCTCTGATACTCATTTTTAAAAGCTGTTGACCCCAAAAAAAAAAACACTTGCTGCATCCGCAAATTGAATCCTTATCAGCTGTTAATGCCCTAACAATTCAGCCACATAAACTCTGTCATTTATTAACTAAAGACAAATATTAACTACATTTATTAACTAAAGACAAATATTAACTACATTTATCAACTAAAGACAAATATTAACTACATTTATCAACTAAAGACAAATATTAACTACATTTATTAACTAAAGACAAATATTAACTACATTTATCAACTAAAGACAAATATTAACTACATTTATCAACTAAAGACAAATATTAACTACATTTATCAACTAAAGACAAATATTAACTACATTTATTAACTAAAGACAAATATTAACTACATTTATCAACTAAAGACAAATATTAACTACATTTATTAACAACATCACCCTTAAATGTGCAAATGGTCTTTGAAAAATATAAACTTTAACACCACATTCCTAATACATACATCTCAAGACTTGAGGGTTAGACTTTATTATTAGCTGTTTGTAGTAGAATATATTCACTCATGTATATTAGTGTCATGAAAGCCAGGCTGTGATTTCTATTTCTTTGACTGTTTTTCTGGGGACCACAACTTTCAACAAACTAGATTTAGCCATTTGGCTAGTCTTTCAGAATCCTATCTTGCGACTTTTGAAGTACCTCAAGTGTGTGGTATGTATGATAGTTGTGTTTGACATTTGTGGAGAACAAATAGTGATACAGTTTATGAATATCTACCCAAACAAAGAATACTTTGTATATATTTGTTTATTTTTAAAGTATTTTATATCTTAAAAACTTTAGTTAACATTTTGAAATGATGCATTAACAAATTTGACACTTTCAGAAGAAACAGCAGAAACTCTAGTGTTCTAATGAAATTGATATAACAAAAATAGGTGATTTAAAGAGTTATTGAGTTATTCACGGGTCATCATTGCACTCCGAACATGTCCATAGGTGCTCAGATCCCCTCCTCTGCAAATCCCGCAGTGTCCGGCGACTGATGACTCCAGTTCTGTGTTGGTTGATAAGTCTTCTTACACGCCCACTAAGTTTCTCATTTCTGGCTGTGCCAATCTTAACTCCCATCTTTTTCATCGAAGGAGTGACGTGGATTTGTGGTGGTCGAAGTCCTGTGCTCTTCCCACATCTCGGAGGGCATTGATGATGTCTGCCTGATCCATTGGTTGACCATCCTCAATGACAGCACAGCTAGCCAACCTGTCTGCTCTTTCATTTCCCCATACTCTCGAATGTCCAGGGACATAGACAAAGGTGACCTTACATAATTTTGACTTCTGCAATGACTTTAACCATTGCATGCATAGAGTCCAACTCCACTTTTTTTATCATGCTCATCGAATCACTTAGTATACATGCGTGGGCGTAGTCTTGTGACTCTAACCAGTTGAATGCCCTGGTCACGGCCATCACCTCCATCGTCATGCTACTCGTGGTCATGATATATGCACCACTGTCTTCTTTGACTACTTTGCCTGCCGAGCGTGCTGTAAATGCCCATGATTTAAAGGATAATGATTGAGATAAGAGTGGAACATTCTCTAACATGACTTGAACTGGCATGTTTACAATTATAATGTGCTCACTGTGACATGGAAAAGTCATGTTTGTCCATCTCAACACATGATGATGAAAACTATATATTTTGTTTTCCTGCTGACGGTTTGTTAAAAACACACATAAGGTAGTTTTTTGTTGCTCTCTTGTATGCATACATATAAGACAAAAGAAGCTATTTGGACACAATTATAATTTTTCAAATGAAAAGCAAAAGTTTCTAGCTTATTGATTTATGAATATTTTTATAATAAAGGTTTGATGCTTCATCATCATCATGTGCCACATTGGTTGGCATAGACGATCATGTCCTTCCACAAACTTCTATCCACAGTACATTGTATCAGTTCTGTTGTTGACTGTTTTCCATGCCATGACACCAAGCTATCTAGTATTTTCTGTCTTTGTCGTTACCGATCTCATTTTCTCTGTATTTTGCCAGTTGTAACCAAGTATTCCAACTTTCTTTTTCTCATGATGTGCCTGAAAAATGTTGATTGTTTTTTTCTGGTGTTTCTTAGGAGTTCCCTTTTTGTGCTGGCCTGTTTGAGAATTTCTTCATTGGTCTCTTCAGCGGTCCAGGGAACTTTGAATATTCTTCTGAGAAATCCTATATCTGTGGCCTCTAATCATCTTTTCATTTCTTTGTTTACTGTCCATGATTCGCTTCCATAAATCAGAATTAGCTCTATATAGCACCGATGAACTCTCTTTCTCACTTCTAATGACATATATTTGTTGCATTAGACGTTTTTCATTTTCTGAAATACTGTTTTGGCCTGAGCTATTCTGCTTTTTATAAGTAGCTTGCTCTTACTGTTTTTTTTTTTTAAATAACTCTATTTCCATCCATCTGATAATTGTTACACTGATGTATCTGCTTAGAGAAGTGATTCTCAACAATTGTTTTTTTTTTTGGGTGTACTAAATGTGAAAAAATATGATATACACAATTATTTTTCATAAAAAAAAAAAAGAAACCATATACCCGAACACTGTACCCCATTACTGAACAAAATTGCATCCCTATCAGCATTTTGTTAATTTAGAAGGCACATGGTAATAATTTTGGTAGCATATTTATTAGACTGTAGATTATTAGTAAATAATTTAAAGTTTCTAATTTTTCCACCAAATTAAAATAGTTATAATGTAGTAATCAAATTAAATTGCATGTAGTGCATCGGATACAATATCTAATATTTAATAATAATACAAATTAATCTGAAGTAATTTGTGCATATCTGGGCATAATTCATTAATTAAATGAAAATAGTCAGTAATACATAACCTGAGCAAAACATGCCCCTAGGAAAATGAATGAAAGGCCTTCTAATTTTCCTAGGGTATGTCTTCCTCAGATTGTGTTTTACTGACTCATAGGACATGTCATGTCTACATGCCTGCTTGCCAGATGCCATAGCTCCCTTTAGAGTGCCAACGTTATTAGTTTTCATTGTTCTTTATTTTTCCCTTTTGTGTGCCAGTCTCTTGGTTTGTTTATATGTTTTACCCATCCAGTATATTATGCCATCAATCCATTTTCTGTTTTGCCTCCCTCTACACTCCACCTCCCATCTTTCGCAGTTCCCTTATAATATAGTTTTGACCAGGCTTTTAAAACTTGTGGCATGCATAATTCTTTTTTCTTCACACCAATGTAAGAAGCTCTTCTTGTGTGCCAATGTTGTTGGTGATGATGCTATGAACTTTGTCATTTGTGATGTAGTCTGTGTATGAGATGTCCAGGATCTTAATGTAATACCTCCTTTCCATAGCACATATTTTCCTTTTTAATTTCTATTATTCTATTAATGCATATTAATTTTAAATTGACACAGAACATACCCTGAGAGATGATGCACAATAATGTTTCATATCATATGCATAAAATCATCATTAGCGTAACAGATTAAATAATCTGAGTAGTAAAATGGTCATTGTTCAGTGACAGCCTGACACTCTCCTGTCAACCCAACTGACAAAATGAGTACATTATTTGCTTAGCAGATAAAAGGTATTAACAGCAAAAGGGCTGAAACATTTGCTCGAAGGGGGGTGCTCCTTCTGATGGTCAGATTGCCTCCTGCTGCAAAGCTGTGTACACAGAGTTTCCTGTTACTGAATAACAATCTGAGCAGTAAAATGGTCATTGTTCAGTGACAGCCTGACACTCTCTTGTCAACCCAACTGACAAAATGAGTACATTATTTGTTTAGCAGGTAAAAGGTATTAACAGTAAGAACTGCTGCCACCTTAATTATGCTCTTAGATAGCTTGCATTGGGATTGGTGAACCAGAAATATCCAGGAGATCATTAGTCATTGGGTGAATGCAAGAAAAAGAAGAAATATGCTCTAGTCGAGTACAGTGAAGTTTAATACTTCACTCCTCTGCAACATTATAAATGTGACAGTCCATCATTTTGTTTTTGTACAATATTTGTAATTATATGCACCTATAAAGTAACACTGGTATAATATGAAACTATAAAGTATTGATAAAAGAATTTGTACTCATGTTTATGTCCTGCATGAATTTCTTGAGCAAACATTTTTATTCACAAAATTGATTGTGAGCATTGATTGATACAATAATCTGAGATTTATGGATAACTTCTTTGGTCCACTAAGGGATAATGTTGACCAGAAAAGGGCAGGGAATGTTGTCATCAATGCAAGTTTGTGTTGATGATGACACCAGTCTGAAGTTTCTAGTCAACTACTGGCTGGTTGGCAGAGCACTTTATGGTATTGTTACCGATGCTATGACGCCAATTCACATCTCATACCTTTTCCAAGTAAAATTGTTTTATGATTTTGGCATTTTGAAATGATTTAAAATGTAAGTTTTATTAACATGAGTACATATTGCAATATTTATTGTTACAAAAGTTTTGCGTGTTGTCAAGTCTATTGCCATGGAATAATGTTGCAGGAAGAATTTGTTGCTGTGGAAAAGTTATGCACATTAAATTGATTGCTATGAAATATTTTGCATGGCAGACTTGTTACTCTGGAACAGTTTCGCACATAAAGTTCATTGCTATCATTACAAGTATTTGCATGAAAAGATCACTGCTGTGGAAAAGCTTCACGCGTAAAATTGGTTGCTATGAAAAGTTAATTGCTGTGAAAGGTTTTGTATGAGAAGTTTATTACTTTAGAAAGGATTTGCACATAAAGTTGATATCTGTAAAAAGTTTTTTACATACAAAGTTGATTGTTGTGGACAAGCTTTGCATTTAAGATTTATCGACATATACAAAAGTTTTGCTTATTGGCATGGAAAGTTTTTCTTGCAAGTTTGTTGCCTTTTAGAAACTATTTTGCATATAATATTTATTGTCATGAACAAGTGTTACAAGTACTATATGGCATCACATGAGAAAGTTGATCTTGTTAAGCTTAACACTCTTCAAAGTTATGCATTTCAATTGTGTTCACACAAACATAAATTCGTGTATTTCATGACAAGTGTATGCCTTACATTCTGTGATCATGATATTTCCATTCAGCCTGCATGCATCACTAATTCTCAATATGTAAAAAATATACCCTGGGTTATTTACAGGCTATATTATACCCTTGGATTTATGAATTATATAAAACTGAGACTTTTATGTAAATTACATACTTTGAGATATATAGACTACATAACTTACATTATTTATATAAATTACATGCCCTGCGATTTGTAAATTACATAACCTGAGTTATTTATGTAAATTATAGAACCTAAGTTATTTATATAAATTATATAATCTAAGTTATTTATGTGAACTATCAGTCACACCTTGTAGTGTATGGGTGATATGATGCTAGTGGCCATATTTTTCAGTGACCATCTGAATTCATTTATTGGCAATGTAGCCACTATCATCCCGGGCCACCTTATTTTCCCAGAGAAATCTCTGCAACCAATTATGAAAGGCTGAGTGAACCCAGAAGCTCATTAAAAAAATGTGTCACTTTTAGTAATTTAACCCAGGCTTTTCTGATCAATAGACATTTGTGAATAACTGCTTATCTAGAATAGTGATCATTAAATGCATTTCTAAATGGAATACATGTATATTGACATATGTTGTGTCTACTGCAGCATGTTGAAATGTGTGGTCTTGTGATGGAACGTTTATAACCGATACTCTAAAATATGCGGGGGCCTCTGTAGCCTAGTTGGGAAAACCACCTGACTAGACTACCGACGTTCGGACAACCTGTGTTCGATTCCCACTGGGAGCAGTGTGAATTGTACTCGTAATTAGAAAAAAAAATACCACCACGGTCGACCTAGCCGTTAGCAGAAATGGGTACCAGGGCATTACCTTGGGAAGGTGAAGAATGTTGCCTCGCATCGTGAGTTTCGATGCTTGAAGTGACACTATTCAGAAATCTCCTAATATTTATGTATAGGCGGCCGAGCACATATGGGTGGAAACTTGAGTGCTAAGATACCGGTTAAGTCTCGCACGTTACCTTTACTTTACCTTTACTGTAAAACAGGGAGTTCCGGCGAGATGAAGATTACGATAATATTTGTGATTAATCTGCAGCCTTGGTGCAACTGCTGGATCTTTGAGTCAAGAGGGGTGCTGTCTAAATTTAGGAGATCTCCAGTGGGAATAGGGGAAGGATGTGCATTTCTTAGCTGTTTAGCAATGTAGCATTTGCTGAGGAGGTGATCTGAGCTCTCATAAACTTGTTGCTTGATGCATGATGAGGATAATCCAGCAACTAGACTATATTAAACTATATACATATGTGCATATTTTCACATACACACATTATCAATATCATTGTATGTGGACAGTGTCTATTACAGCTCCAATGACTTTCCTGAACAGAAAGAAAGTGGTACAGCCCACAAAATCTAAAGTAGAGTTCAGTAGTAGGCATTTTTCTCAAATAATTTCCCTGACAATGACATACATCCAGCTATTTTTACCATTCAGGTGCTAACTGTTTATTTTTTTCAGAAATGAGATGAACTCAAACCTGAAATCAGTGCTCTGTCACTTTTCTTTTAAAAAAACTTAGCTTGATCACATCACCCTGGGTTCAAAGATCACTGGACATAATCTGATAGGAACTAGGCACTCATGAACTAGATAGAACATTATATAAGAATAGTGCCCTATAGTAACTTTAGATAGAACATTATATAAGAATAGTGCCCTATAGTAACTTCTGACTGGTACTGATATAAATTCCAGATACGTTGTATGCAATATATACTTTCTTTTATTTGAATAAAATACTCGCTACAATTTTCAACATCGCTTTAAAATTATATTTAAATAACATATGCTGGTTAATTACGTAACTGAGACTTAATATACACTATTTAGATATGCCTGTTAATTTTATCTTGTTCTTTTTTAAAAGCTGCAAATTGCATTTATTTGTGTATATGTTTTGTTTCAAGTTTATAAAAGTTTATTATTTATTTTTAACTTTAAATTTGAAATTAATCAGAAAGGATTTCTATATAATCCATGATAAGTTCTCAGATTTGTAGCCTTCCCTGTCCATTTCTGATGAGATTAAAACATTGTAACAATCAAGTGCATATTTTAATTTATTAAGACTTGTGGTTAATAGATTTTTAGAAATAACATATTTATATCTAAGCCAGTCCTGTAGACACTCAATGCCTTTTTGTTTTTAACAAAATTATTACAGAAAATGCATGTGCACTGTAGTCGCAGATGATATTTCAAATTGTTCACTGATTAAATGGGTGAAGCACATAAATACAGCAGGGCTGACAAGAACACTTTTATACTCAGAAAATAACCCACATATATTGTGAGTACTGTAAGACAGGTAGCAAGAACAATTATTGCACTGTTGGTAAGATGCAAGAAAACTCATAGATGAAGTGTTAAATAATTGCATTTCTTTGTTCCTTTATGAAAAGATGTACTCATGATATTTATCTTAACATTTCCACATTTTCAGATGTTTGTTCATTCTATGAAAATTATGGTTTTTCTTATTTTCTTTTTATTGACTACAAGCTTCAGCTTTCTTGGTGTGTGTCAGGTCAAAGCAAATACAGTTATCACATCTTTTGGTTTAGTTGGTCTTTAGCCATGTTGTGGCACACACCTGCCATTTTGTGGTACACACCTGCCATTTTGTGGTACACACCTGCCATTTTGTTGTACACATCTGCCATTTTGTGGTACACATCTGCCATTATGTGGTACACATCTGCCATTTTGTGGTACACACCCGCCATTTTGTGGTACACATCTGCCATTTTGTGGTACACATCTGCCATTATGTGGTACACATCTGCCATTTTGTTGTACACATCTGCCATTTTGTGGTAACACACCTGTCATTTTGTGGTACACACCTGTCATTTTGTGGTAACACAGAAAGAGGTGTGCCTAACTACAAGTGTTTCATCATCATTGTGGCAAGGATTGTCTCAACATCAAAGGCAAGGAACTTTCAGCATCATTTTTTTATGATGTTGCTCTTCAAGCAGCTTTCCAAAAAATGAGGAAGATACTATGCAATCCATTTTTGACAACAGAAACAAGAAAAAGAGTTCTTAAATGTTATGTAGGGCCAGTCTTAACATATGGATGTGAATCATGGACAATAGGACAACAGATAAGAAAATCACTGGAGTCTGTAGAAATGTGGTTTTACAAAAGAATGTTGAGAATACCATGGACAGCTAAGAAGAGTAATGAAAATGTTCTGAAAGAGGCCAAAGCAAAAAGATAGCTAATTTCCAATATTAGGAAGAAACAATCATCATTTTTTGGCCATGTGATGAGAAGAGAACAACTGGAATATATTGTTAACAACTGGAAAAATTGAGGGACAAAGAGATAGAGGGAAGCAAAGAGAAAAAATACCAGACAGCTTAAGAGAATGGCTTGGCAGAAGGTCAACAACAGAAATGATAAATAACTGCAGAGATCGAAAGTTGTGGAGAGACATGATCACCTACGCCAGCAGGCCCGGTACTTGATGATGATGCTCTTCAAACATGAGAAGTTAGAAGCAGTAGTCAGTCACCACTCACAGAAATTAGATGTTTGTAAAAAGTGGCTGCAGTGATTAGAAAAAAATTGGGAGTGAGACTATAATAGAAAAAAGGTAAAGGTAGTCCCAGAATAACTGTCATTTGGTAATGACTTAGTGATTTCTTTGTACTAAGCTTCATCTTCATAAGGTATCATGGCCAGTTCCCTTCCATGCTGTCTTTCCTTTCAAGAGAATTTCTCTAGTACCCATTTAAGGAGACCTGATGGATCCCGAGAGCCTTTTAGGGGCCTCAACTGATATTTGAACCCCAGATCTTCGGGGCAGCGGCAAGTGCACTAACCACAACACCATCAGGCTTCTCATAATAGAAAGGATTGACATAAAGACCACTCAGGTACTACATACATAAACAATTTATATATTTTTCCCACCTGGAGTGATTATCTTGTAATTTCATATACAGACACACAAAAGCAGAGATGAATGAAAACATGGCAAATCCAGGGTCAAGCTTACTGACAACATTAATTAAACTCTACTATTTGAAATGAAGCAGTACTTGTGGTTAGTGTGCTCACCTGCTGATCAGAGGGTCCATGTTCAATCCCCAGAAGTGACAAACCTTTTTCAGACTAGCAAAGCTCAAGGGTTTACCTGTCCTCTAAACATTGGTACCAGAGATTTTTCTGGGAAGTAGAGTATGAGACCAAACACAGCACCCACAAATGTCTTGTTGGTCATGGAAAAGGATGGTCATTATCACTAAATTCCTCATATACCCAGCAAGGCATAGAGAGAATCTTTACTATAGTTTTACTGTTACAAATATATTTTTTTTTAAGAGACAAGAGCATGAAGTATCAATTGTTTAGGCAGCTGGAAGTGTATGAACTATACATTTGTGTCTCCTCAACCTCCTATGAGATATAAGAGGATGTGAAGAAGAAGACTACCAATTCTGTAAAGAACCAGAAAATAACTAAAATTAGAATGGTTCAGCATTGTAGATAGATAACATGGAAATTATGGCTGTTACAAAGGCTTTAACATGGCGTCAAATACAGATTTATACAGATGTGTGTTTGATTGGTGACTCAGTGAGTATGCTCAGAAATGTTGTTACTAAATGGGCTTGGTGGCAGGGATTTTGGAAGGTCTATTCTAACAAAAGTCTGCTTCATTTTCATGCCAGGGCACACATGTGTGAGAGGTAATAAGTGTGCAAACAGACTTGCCAGTTTTGCTTGAGTGCAGAAGGGCAATGGATCATGTTGACATTCTGAATGCTCTCAGGGACACTGGATGAAAGAACTAGTAAAAAAAATTACCCTAAATCCATAACCATGAACAAACCACATGAATATCATGCCAGTGTGGGAAATGCCAGATAGGAGTGCTACGCGGGAATCCAAAGAAGACTTATAAACCAACATAACATTGGGGTCATTAGTTGATACTCATTAAGGGATATAATTTCAAAGTGCTCTGAACGCTTATGAACTTTACCAATGTTCAATAAGGATAACCTGTCAGATAAACTAGACTAAACAAAACTAGTTAAGACAGGACAAACAAGCAAAGGTTCAACTCAAAATGTTTTCTTTTGAAGACAAACACAAACAAAACTAATTACAAACTCTAAAATTCCATAGAAATGTAAATAATCAAAATAATGTTTGCAAATGGAAGAATTCTGCTTAAATGTTGTCACACTTGTTAACTTATGTTCAATCTATCGTCCTACTATAGCTCAGTGGTTAGTGAATTGGGCTCTTAAGGATAAGAGTTTGATCCTGATCAGTGGTTTCAAGTTTCTGCCTTAAATGGTTTCCAGATTTTTTTTTCTGCGCAACAAAAACCTTTTGTACTTAACTTCATTGACTTCGGGAGCCGCGATAGCTCAGTGGTTAGTGAACTGGACTACAAAGGACAAGAGGTGTAGGGTTCGATCCCAATCGACAGCTTCCAGGTTCACCCAGCCTTTAATGGGTACCGGATTTTTTTCTGGGAAAGTAAAGCGGCGCGGGCGTAATACCGACCACATTACCCCAAAAATCATGTGCCGAAGGTCTGTAAAATTTATGGTCACTAACACCATATTACCTATACGCCACTTGGCGTGACGGGGGTACTTTACTTCATCGACTTCAAAAAAGCATTTGACAGCATTCATAGAGATTCTTTGTGGAAAATTCTGAGGCAATATGGCTTACCATCAAAAATTATAAATATTATCAAAGATGCCTACACATGTGCAGTTCGTACAGAGGAAGGACTGAGCGAATGTTTTCCAACAGAAACTGGTGTTAAACAAGGATGCATTTTATCGCCCTTGTTATTTGGAGTTATTATGGACTTTATAATGAAGAAATGCTGCACTGGTAATCAAAGGCACTGAATGGATACAAGGAGACCATTTGGAGGACCTCAACTTTGCTGATGAGATAGATCTCATCAGCAGTCAGATAAAAACGATGCAGGAAAACACAAATGAACTATCATCAATAGCTGGCAAAATTGGGCTTGAGATCACTCATGAAAAGACAAAAGTCATGAAAATCTTAATTCAGAATATACATGGAAAACAAACCAGTGGAAGAGATCGATCACTTTATCTATCTTGGAAGTCACATTGATTGAGAAGGGGATACAAGCAAAGAAATTAAAATCAGAATAGGTAAAGCAGCAATGTCTTTCAGAAGCTTTGAAAAGTTGTGGAAATCAAAACTCATCAGCACAAACACAAAACTTAGACTATTCAAATCAAATATATTATCAACCCTTACATATGCATGTGAGGGCTGGAAATCAACAAGAGATGTAGAAACAAAGTTGAACGCATTCAAAAATAAATGTCTAAGGAAAATACTTGTTTATAGCGTGGAACGAATTCAGGAAATTAGAGAAATTGCCAATAAATCACTAATATCTTCAGTAATCAAGAAAAGATGATGGTCATAAATTGGACATGTGATGAGGAGAGATAATAACCGAATAACAAAGCAAGCCCTCTTGTGGGAAACAACAGGTATGATGAAAAGAGGCCGACCCAGAAAGACACTGAGAAGAACATTGACCAGAGAGACAAGAGCAGCAGGAATCAGGAATCAACTCCCTCAATGAGACAGAGTTGCTTGCACAGAACAGAGACAAATGGCAAGATCTGATAAAAGATCTTTCATCATCATCATTGAGTGCCGTCTCCACAACGAAGGTTGGCTACCATGGATCGCCATTCTGCTCTATCTCTTCCTTTTATGGTGCAGGTTGTCATCGGTTGATTTGTCCATCTTTTGATGTTACTCGTCCATGTTAATCTTGGTCTGCCTCTGCCTCTTTTACCTTGTATTTTCCCCTCCAGGATTACTTTCAGTAGGCTGTTGTGTCTTTTAACATGGCCCAAGAATCGCATTTGTCTTGTTCTAATTGTGTTCAGAAGTTCTCTTTCATTTTTAGTTGTTTTAAGACTTCATCGTTTGTTTTCTTTTCCTTCCATCCAATTCTACCTATTCTTCTATAAATCCACATTTCGAAGACTTCAATTCTCTGTTCTGTTTTCTTGTCTAATGTCCATGTTTCAGCACCATATAGGAATATTGAGAAGATGTAACATTTGCTATTCTTAGTTTTAGCTTTGGTGTTATTTGTTTTGATGTTAGTATGTCCTTCATAACATTAAAATTACTTTTTGCCATTCCTATTCTTTTGTTTATTTCAGTTGTACATTTTCCATCACTGGTTATAGTATGTCCAAGGTAGTTGTAGTTTTGAACTGTCTCAAGGTGAAAAGATCTTTACAAGGATTGAAAACTGCTAGAATAACAATTTAGATAAGAGAAAGAGTATCTGGCTCTATGCCCTATTGGTCAGCTATGGCTTGAAATGTCAATAGATAGATAGAAACAGAAGCGGCATAGGTATAAAACAGATGTTACCCCCAAATATAATATGCTAGAGGTCTGTAATAAATATGGGCTCTTATATTATAGGACTCTTTTTTTTAACCCCTTTAACTCTTTCTGTACGGAAGCTTTTTATCAACACAACGGAAGAGATTTCAGAGACAAAATTGTTCATGGTTTTAAGAATCAACCTATATCTTCTAACATATAACATATTATATATGAATATTTAGATAATTGAACAAACTATAAGATTTCACCAACATCAAGATGATACAAGACATGTACAAAGAATATGGTTTGATTACATTAACACTAATCAAATTGAGCGTGGCGCACTATACGGCGAAACGTACGCTGCCGAAATCAGAATGGCGCACAGTGTGGCGAAACGTACGGAAAGAGTTACGGTTGTGTTTTCTAAAACTTATAGGTTGTAAAAATAGCATATTTGTATTTAAGCCACACCCTTAGATACTCATTCCTTGTTTATAAAGTTGTTGCTGAAAATGCATGTTCTCTATAACTCCAGTTGCTAAACATTATATGCCTACTTTATAACTTATACCTATAATACCTAAACCTTTACCTATAATACACATTAAATGCCTACTTTCATACAATCATGCCCATGTGCACCAATTTGGTTACCAGCATTCAACCTAGTCTTCACCAATTAGCATTATATCCTGCCATGTTTTATATACCTGAAATTGCATCTTTATGAGGGCTATTTTTTAAATGTCAGGAATTTGACTTTTTCTGTGAAATTAAAATGTGAAATGAAGTGGCATCAAGTCAGTACACATAACAACTGTGTCTCAATGTTTATGCCAATATAGAAGCCATTATCTCTAAGGATGCACTGTGTGGAAGCTTAAAAATTAGTACATAACTGCTGCTTTAGACAAAATTAAAAAAATTAATGCATTTATTCAGTAATATTTGTATTGATTTCTGCTTTCATCTCATAAAACTGTTTCTGAAACTTTTGAAATGCTACATTCAGCTCCAAAGAGTCCTGCATAAATTGGATAAACATTTGAGACAATGATATTTCCATTTCTAAAGTTTATGCCTGTTCTTTGAAGGTGATATGCATTAAAGTAGACCATTCCCCTGTCACATCAATGAGACCATGGCACTTGTGCAAGACATCATGAGTGCTGTGCTGTCAGAAAAGTTGAAGAGAATGTTAAAATTTACTCTGTACATGCATATTAGTACTGCAATGTGTGAACAGCTCTGTGCACTGGCAAATAGATTGTGCATCATTCATCATCATCATCGAGTGCCATCTCCACAACGAAGGTCGGCTACCATGGAGCGCCATTCTGCTCTGTCTCTTGCTTTGATGGTGCAGGTTGTCATGGGCTGATTTGTCCATCTTTTGATGTTGCTTGTCCATGTTAGTCTTGGTCTGCCTCTGCCTCTTTTACTTTGTATTTTCCCCTCCAGGATTATTTTAGAAGGCTGTTGTATCTTTTAACATGGCCCAAAAATCGCATTTGTCTTGTTTGAATTGTCTTTAGCAGTTCTCTTTTCATTTTTAGTTCTTTTAAGACTTCATCGTTTGTTTTCTTTTCTTTCCATCCAATTCTACCAATTCTTCTATAGTGCATCTTTACACCGGTCATTATACAATATCATACTCACAAGTCTGTCACCATAAACTAAACAAATTTTTAGCAAACCAATTCTACCAATTCTTCTATAGTGCATCATTACACCGGTCATTATACAATATCATACTCACAAGTCTGTCACCATAAACTAAACAAATTTTTAGCAAACCAATTCTACCAATTCTTCTATAGTGCATCATTACACCGGTCATTATACAATATCATACTCACAAGTCTGTCACCATAAACTAAACAAATTTTTAGCAAACCACATTCATTCCTTCCACATCCTCCATACTCTCCATACCTCACTCCCTTTGACTTCTTGTTTCCACAAGTGAAGAAAACAGTGGAAGGCTCTATGACTTCATGAAATTGACAAAAATTAAAACCAATGTGATAGACAATTGTGGGCTAAACTAATGTGATGATATAAATAAAAGCTATACAATATGGTGAGACAAATGAGGGCTAAAGCAGTATGATGGGACAATTGAGGGCAAAACCAGTCTATATAGTATGATAGGACAATTGAGGGCAAAACCAGTCTATATAGTATGATAGGACAATTGAGGGCAAAACCAGTCTAGTGTGATGGGATAATTATTGAGGGTTAAACTAATATGATGAGACAAGGTGAGAGCTAAACTAATATGATGAGACAAGGTGAGAGCTAAACCAATATGAGACAAATGAGGGCTAAACCAGTCTAGTGTGATGGGATAATTATTGAGGGTTAAACTAATATGATGAGACAAGGTGAGAGTTAAACCAATATGATGAGACAAGGTGAGAGCTAAACCAATATGAGACAAATGAGGGCTAAACCAGTATGATGAGACAAGGTGAGAGTTAAACCAATATGAGACAAATGAGGGCTAAACCAGTATGATGAGACAAGGTGAGAGTTAAACCAATATGATGAGACAAGGTGAGAGTTAAACCAATATGATGAGACAAGGTGAGAGTTAAACCAATATGATGAGACAAGGTGAGAGTTAAACCAATATGATGAGACAAGGTGAGAGCTAAACCAATATGAGACAAATGAGGACTAAACCAATATGATGAGACAAATGAGGGCTAAACCAATATGATGAGACAGATGAGGGCTAAACCAATATGATGAGACAGATGAGGGCTAAACCAATATGATGAGACAGATGAGGACTAAACCAATATGATAAGACAAATGAGGGCTAAACCAATATGATGAGACAAATGAGGGTTAAACCAATATGATGAGACAAATGAGGGCTAAACCAATATGATGAGACAAATGAGGGTTAAACCAATATGATGACACAAATGAGAGCTAAACCAATATGATGACACAAATGAGAGCTAAACCAATATGATGACACAAATGAGTGCTAAACCAATATGAGACAAATGAGGGCTAAACCAGTATGATGAGAGAAGGTGAGAGTTAAACCAATATGATGAGACAAGGTCAGAGCTAAACCAATATGAGACAAATGAGGGCTAAACCAGTATGATGAGACAAGGTGAGAGTTAAACCAATATGATGAGACAAGGTGAGAGTTAAACCAATATGATCAGACAAGGTGAGAGTTAAACCAATATGATGAGACAAGATGAGAGTTAAACCAATATGATGAGACAAGGTGAGAGCTAAACCAATATGAGACAAATGAGGACTAAACCAATATGATGAGACAAATGAGGGCTAAACCAATATGATGAGACAGATGAAGGCTAAACCAATATGATGAGACAGATGAGGGCTAAACCAATATGATGAGACAAATGAGGGCTAAACCAATATGATGAGACAAATGAGGGTTAAACCAATATGATGAGACAAATGAGGGCTAAACCAATATGATGAGACAAATGAGGGTTAAACCAATATGATGACACAAATGAGAGCTAAACCAATATGATGACACAAATGAGAGCTAAACCAATATGATGACACACAAATGAGAGCTAAACCAATATGATGAGACAAATGAGAGCTAAACCAATATGATGAGACAAGTGAGGGCTAAACCAGTATGATGAGACAAATGAGGGCTAAACCAATATGATGAGACAAATGAGGGCTAAACCAATATGATGAGACAAATGAGGGCTAAACCAATATGATGGAACAAATGAGAGCTAAACCAATATGATGAGACAAATGAGGGCTAAACCAGTATGATGAGATAAATGAGAGCTAAACCATTATGATGAGACAAATGAGGGCTAAACCAGTATGATGAGACAGATGAGGACTAAACCAATATGATGAGACAAATGAGGGCTAAACCAATATGATGACACAAATGAGGGTTAAACCAATATGATGACACAAATGAGGGTTAAACCAATATGATGACACAAATGAGAGCTAAACCAATATGATAAAACAAATGAGAGCTAAACCAATATGATGACAAAAATGAGAGCTAAACCAATAGGATGCGACAAATGAGGGCTAAACCAATATGAGACAAATGAGAGCTAAACCAATATGAGACAAATGAGGGCTAAACCAATATTAGACAAATGAGAGCTAAACCAATATGAGACAAATGAGGGCTAAACCAATATGATAAAACAAATGAAGGGTAAACAAATATGATGAGACAAATGAGGACTGAGCTAATGTGATCAAATAAATGAAGGCTAAACCAGTTGAAAGGACAAATGAGCACAATTACAAAAAGAGCCTACCAGTGGTGTTTTTGTTATTGGCAGGAACACTGGAATAAGTGTATTCTTGGTTGTGCTTACAAGTGCATGACTTTGAAAGAAATAAAACCAACTAACCATTAAGTCAGTGCAGTTACTAAAATTAATTCAGCTTCGTTATATTTTGAATGGCACTTATAATAAAAGTCTTTCTCCCTGTTTCATATATAAACTACTTTATACTTCGCCTGCCTCCCTTTGATATATGTTGCACTGCTAAATGAAAATGACATTAATTGATGATTTAGACCCACAGAAGAGAACATGGCTTGATATTTTTTTTTATAATATCTGAATTAGATGAAACACAATGATTTCAAAAGTATCAGAAAAAGAGGAAGAGTCCTATCATGTCTTATAGTGTATAAGAGATATAGAGTTGGTGCTTACATTTTTTGTTCATCAGAATTTTCAAAGTAATGTGGTCAGCAACAAGCCAGTGTTGTCTTTCTTTTCCAGGAAAACATTTAGTGTCCATTTAATGAAAGTCTTGGTGAAGCTAGAAACTGTGCTTAGATTTGATTGAAATCGATTTTCTACAACAGGCATGCTGTATCATGCCTCCCATACACACCCCCACCTAACCAACACACCTCCCCCCCCCCCCCAAAAAAAAAAAAAACTTATTGAAATAGGTACGCTTACTGAAGTTATGGCCATAAACAATGAATAAATAAAAAGAAGGTAAATATATTTTGTTCTTTATTCCTTAAGAGAAGAGGATGAGAATAGGTGGGACAATGGTGCATATAATGAGAGACTGAAGAGTCTAAAGGTGGGAAAGGGATCTGGTCGATCCAGAGGGCTTAGTGGGAAAAGTAGATGTATCTATGATCAAGACCTTACAGGAAAAGTCAGTTTGCATTTGCTTCAAGAAATGCTGATATGGGTGATGGAATGGATATGGGTACAACTGATTCCATGAATAGAATAGAACAAATCTACTGAAGACAAAAATTAGATGATCCTCTATTGAAGATGCTACAATATGGTTGAAGGCAAACAAGCAAGTTTATAAAGATCATCATGTGCCATACCGGTTGGCGTACTCGATCATGCCCTTCCACAATCTTCTATCCACCATGCATCATATCAATTCTGTTGCGGACTGCTGCTGACACAAAGCTATCTTGTTTTTTCTGTCTTTGTCGTCTGCGATCTCACTTTCCCTGTATTTTGCCAGTTGTAACCAAGTATTCCAACTTTCCTCTTCTCATGATGTGCCTGAAAAAATGTTGATTGTTTCTTTCTGATGTTTCTTAGGAGCTCCCTTTTTGTGTTGGCCTCTGAGAATTTCCTCGTTGGTCTTTATAAAGATAATTTTAACAAATATAATAAGATTGAAAAATGGATAAATCGAACCTGTTAGAATGTTTCCTTAAGACAAGAGAAATATATTCTTTACCTATATCCTGACAAACCAGATGTGAAAATTATATTTGATTTAGACGCTTTGTTATTATTTTTATTGTATACAAGTTACTGGTTGGCTGTAATTATTGGATGATGTGAATGGCTTTCTTGCATAAATTTATTTGTTGTAATAACTCTTCACATTCTTGTCCAGGGCCTGACAATGTATCACAATGTACAAAGTTTGTATCAAAACTCAGATGCATACCTTCCATATTTTGTAGAGACAAACCTGTTCACTAGACCAAAATAAGACATTAAAAAAACTAAAGCGTACTGTCGTCACACCTAAAGCACGCCGTCACACCAAGTGGCGTATTGAGAATATGGTGTTAGTGACCATGCGCGTATTGAGAATATGGTGTTAGTGACCATAAATTTTACAGACCTTCAGCACATGATTTTTGGGGTAATGTGGTCAGTATTATGCCCATGCCGCTTTATTTTCTCAGAAAAAAATCCAGTACCCATTTAAGGCTGGGTGACCTAGAAGCCGTCAATCAGGATCAAACCCGAACTCATGTTCTTAGTAGTCCAGTTTACTAAACACTGAGCTATTGCAGCTCCGAAAATGCCATACAAATGAAAAACAAATTGTACACATCATGTTGAAAAAAGTATTTAATATTATTATTACAATGTCAGTAAAGCTCCAATTGGATACAACATTATCTGATTTCTTTCATATTTCGCAATTATGTTATATTTAAGTGAGTACTAAATTAAAAACAAAAAACATGGTCTGTGTGTTACTGGGGCCTCATAATGAGGGAAATAAAGAATAGTGACACTGTGACCTTCCAGGCATGTCGTAAGAGGCGACTAAGGAAGTTGATCGATGGCTTGACAAGCTGTCATTGTAAAAAGTATTGTTATGGAAACAGCGCCATATATTTTAGAGCAGTGATCTCTGCAATATGTGCCATTTTGGCACGCAAGGTTTCTGTTTTGAGATTGTGGTTCTGCCCTATGTGCCGTCTTCGGCTCGAAAGGACAATAGATAGATAGAAATTAAAAACTCCTTTTTGTGTTTTATTCAGTAGATTAATTCTTAAATTTGAAAAATACAGAGCTATTAATATAATTGAGCTGTTTTTTGGTTCTTTGGTTATGGAAGGCCCCGGTATCACTACAAACGAATTAAAATTCATAATTGCTCAACTGCCCATGCCGGGGGTTAGACTATGAAATATCTATCTATTATCCTTTCGAGCCGAAGACGGCACATAGGGCAGAACCACAATCTCAAAAAACAGAAACCTTGCGTGCCAAAATGGCACATACTGCAGAGATCACTGCTTCCAAAACTTATGGCTCTGTTTCCATAACAATACTTTTTACAATGACAGCTTGTCAAGCCATCGATCAACCTCCTTAGTCGCCTCTAGTGTCACTATTCTTTACTTTCCTCATAATGAGGCCCCGGTAACACACAGGAGCTATGAAATATGGCGCTCACCATATTTTTAGTCATAAATTGAAATGGTTTTTAAAACTATTCATTTGGATATAACATGATCAGCAGATCTCTTCCAAATTTCACACAGTTATGTTTAAATAAGTACTAAATTTAAAACTCCTTTTAAAAAATATCCAGTAAATTAATTATAAAAAGGGCTCATTACATTCCACAAATTCCAGATATTTATTTGATCTATACATAGTAAATAACAATCTTTTGGGAACCTTCTATATTAAAAGTGGTTTCAGTTGGTCAAGATCTAAATTAATAAATAACAGTGTTAGCTTTTTTGTAAAGTTAAAGTATACAATAGAATTAATTTCATAGAAAAAATTAATAAATAACAAATAAGCAAGAACTTGGAAACTTATTAGTCCACATATTCAATATTAAATATTTTAAATAAAAATAACAAGATCTTAATAACATTTTCCATAAAAGTAAATTATTACAACTCATCAAATTCTCTCTTTTGAGTTTAATTGTTTGTTAATAGGATGTCATTAATTTCAAAATATATTAGAAAATTAAATTATTGTATCAATTTTTTTTTAATGCATAAAAAATAATGAGTAATTAGAAATACAAATGCACTAGTAATAATTCTATTGTAAATTGACATCTTCACTACAGTTGAAGAATAAAATATAGCATGGTTGAGTCTTGACAATGGACAAGGCATTCACCTTATTGCTAGCAGTAATGCACAGTGAATGTCTCACCATCACCTGCCTGAGTTGTCCTAGGGGTTTTGAACATTTCTTGGTAACACACAATACATTTTCAGTGACAGTTCTGTTCAACCACAGACTGTCGGCTCTGCACAGGCTTCCGAAGGTTGCCATGCTACCTAATCAAATTATTGCAAGTAGATATTGCCCTCGGATATTTGTTTTTATCACTGTTAAAATGTTGGTTGGTACAATTTTATTGGTTAGCTCGTGCTAAGCAGAGCCATTTTTTTGCAACTTTTGCATACATTATATTTTCATAAAATTGTATGTGTAAATTAATTTTAAGAAGAAAAAAAATGTGGACAGTCAGACAAATGGTCTTTCTCCCATACAATTTGCTTGTACTAGTTTTTATTAAAGACAAGAGGTAGGGTTCGATCCCAACCGATGGCTTCTGGTCCACCCAGCCTTTAATGGGTAGCGGTTTTTTTTTCCGGGACAGTAAAGCGGCACAGGCGTAATACCGACCACATTGCCCCAAAAATCATGTGCCGAAGGTCTGTAAAATTTATGGTCACTAACACCATATTCCCTATACGCCACTTGGCATGACGGGGTACTTTACATTTTTTAAAAACAGAAAACTCCATTTAATTTATAGCCATCCCATAACCATATGGCAAGTATTTAGATATATCAAGAAAGGAGACCACATCTCCAGGAATTGTCACCATATAGTAATGTTGACTATTGAACTTGAGGATCCAAACCTTTCCTTAGGCTATTAGGATGAAAAAAGTAATCTAACCTCATTATAAGTAAAGAATAGTGACACTGTGACCTTCCAAGCATGTCGTAAGAGGCAACCAAGGAGGTTGATCAATGACTTGACAAGCTGTCATTGTAAAAAGTATTGTTTTAGAAACAGAGCCATAGATTTTAGAAGCAGTGACCTCTGCAATATGTGCCATTTTAGCACGCAAGGTTTCTGTTTTTGAGATTGTGGTTCTGCCTTATGTGCTGTCTTCGGCTCGAAAGGATAATAGATAGATAGTTGGTTGATAATTCTATCTATCTATTGACCTTTCGAGCCGTAGCCAGCCCATAGGGCGTAGACAAAGGTACTCCCTCTGTTATCTGAATTTTTGTTCTGGCAGTTTTCAATTCTTTTAACGACATTTTATCAAATCTCGCCATTTGTTTCTGTTCTATGCAAGCAGCTATAACTCATTGAGGGAGCCAATTCCTGCTGCTCTTACCTCTCTCATCAATGTTCTTCACAGTGTCTCTCTGGGTCTTCCTCTTTTTCTTTTACTTGTTGTTTCCCACATGAGGGCCTGCTTTACTATTCAGTTATTATCTCTTCTCATCACATGTCCAACATATGACCATCGTCTTTTTCTTTATTACTGAAGATATTAGTGGTTGATTGGCAATTTCTCTAATTTCCTCGTTTGTTTTGAATTCGTTCCATGCTATACCAAGTATTTTCCTTAGACATTTATTTTCGAATGCGTTCAACTTTGTTTTCTATATCTCTTGTTGTTTTCCAGCTTTCACACGCATGCGTAAGGTTTGATAGTACATTTGATTTGAATAGTCTAAGTTTTGTGTTTGTGCTAATAATTGCTGGATGATAATAATCTTGACAGTCTTCTGTCTCTAATGAAGCTTAATCTGTTTTTGATACCAACCAACTTTCATTCCCTGGTGCTAGATTTTCATTTTCTTTTTTGGCTGTCACCATGTCTTTATTTCCGTGAATGTTGCTTAAAGACTTCTTTTCACAATTTGTCTTAATAAAAACGAATAATTGTTTCCTTGTAATGCTTGTGAAAGTTCTTATGTTTATTAACTTTATTCTGCAACTTTACTTTACTTTTCACAGTTGTTCATATCATTCTTGCGTGAAACCACATCTTATTAGCAAAGATTTGATCTTCTTGTTTATTTTATAATTGCTTTATTTTTTTTAAAATAACATATCTCAGAAATGAACAAAAAAAAAGTGAACAAGCACAAGGAAATCCTGGGCGTTTCTTTCACACTTCATCATATTTGTTCTTACTTCCAATAATCCTGTTTGATAATCATATAATGAACATTGGCATTTCTGTAAATATTGTGCTGGAACTTGCAACCATTATTTGTATGTTTCAGTTGGAGTTTAATACGGGCAATAATAAGAATAACATTTTCAGTAAATGCTTTTTTTAAAATAAACTACAGTCATTGAGAAGATTATTAAATCTTTCCTAATTCTTCCTTTCCTTTGAGAGATCTGCTCAAATACCTTCCTAATCCTTCCTTTCCTCTGAGAGCTCTGCTCAACTACCTTCCTAATTCTTCCTTTCCTTTGAGAGCTGTACTCAAACCTCTTCCCATTTCTTCCTTTGCTCACCCTTCCTTTTCCCTCTCACAGATTCAAGAAACCTTAATGATCAAGATTTGTTGCTGTACCTCCTGGTGGCATTGCCAGTCTGTAGAAATTTCAGACTAGCATTAGACCTGAGAGGAGTTGTAACAACTTGATCTGAGAGAATGTTGCTGGGGATAAACTTATTGCTTGCTTTCAATACTGTTAACTTCACGAAACAACTGTGCTTTTCATGATGAAGGGAACAAGCAAATAATTACAGTGCTGCAGTTAAGCTGGTAGCAGAAGCAAGTAGTGGGGTGTAATGTACACTTCTATGAGGTATGATGACAACTTTACAAAAAAGGGAAACAACAAAATACTGACTTTTCAGTACTACTTTTGCCTACATGCAGCCTTCCTCAGAAAATGTGAATAACATAAACGAATTAAAGTAAACAACTACATCTAAAATGAAAGGAACAGGTAAAACAAGGAGAAATAAACAGAGGGATAAGAGATGAAATAATGGAACAAAAGAGAGCTGTGCTACATGTCAAAGGACAAAAATAGATAAAAAGTGAACACTTTTCATGATGAAGCTAATTCTTCTTTTTTTCTCTTTCACTGATACCTAAAAGGTGTCGTGGTTTATATCATTTGTCGTTCTTGTGCTGCTCGAATTGTCTGAATTAGTGATTTCCCTTTGTTGTTACATGTCTCTATCAATGCATCTATCTATCTTCTTCTGGGTCTTCCTCTTGATCTTTTTCCATGCATTCTCGAGAAGAACGCCCTTGATGGTGATTGGTGAGGATTCATTCTGACCAGGTGGCCAAACCATTTAAGTTGTTGTTGTTCTATATATTCTTGGCAGGGTTTTGTTCCTACTATTTTTCTTATGGTTTCATTTGGTACTCTATCTCTTCTTGTGTTGTTTGTTACTTTTCTCAAGCAACGCACCTCTCATGTATTGATCTTTCTTAAATGTGATTTGTGAACATTGTGCCTAAATACTTGAATTCCTCTACTTGTTTTATTTATCTTTGATCTTGATGTTTAATGGGAAGCTGATTAACAAAGTAGAAACAGCTAGATTTCATGACTGGCACGATCTTTGTTAATCATAGAAGTGTCCAAAAACAGAAGACCTTTTAAAAAATATATTAATGATTTTTTTATAATAATATAAACAGCATGGTCTCTAAGCTGCTAGGCTCTTCTCTATGGCTGTGTTACATCATGTGGATGGATGCTTTTGTAAGTCTCCACAAGTCCAACAACATGTTCAATTTAGCCCTGCAATGTTCATCACCACACTTTCTGTGAGATTTCATGTTTTTTTTTTAGATGAGGTGAAATGTCAGAAAGTTCACTTGAATCTTGTCATAAAGTGGGTTATTTTAGAAAGGGGGGGGGGGGGGGGGGGGGGTTAGGTCTCTATCCTCTCAGATAATGGTGGAAAATAGAAGGTCCTGTGTGCACACAAAACATGAAAACCCTTTGTAGTTGAAAGTAGAAAAAATAGGCCAAAAATTGCCACTTCTTAAGCAAAATTGTTGACAAATCTACCAAAGATGTGTTGGTGTCAGAGGGTACAGATTCTGTGGCTTTGGTGTAAAGTTGCAATACAACTCCTCCATGCCCACTTAATAGGTGAATACTAAGATGAAGAAATGATTACTTATTCCGGCTTAAGTAAACATGAATTATAAAGAGTAGTTAAGTTCATTGCACCATTAATGATATGGTGTTTATATAACCATGCTAACTCCTTGTTATTCTTGAAATCTTTTCTCTGTCTATCTTAAATATGTGCAATTCCTTCTTGACATTGGTTTTGCTTTTTTATTTTCCTTTTTCAAATGCATCTTTTTGTGGTTAAGAGGCATTGTGGCTGAGTTTTTAGTGTGCTCTCTTCCTGATCAAAAATGTCTAGGTTTGATCTCCAGAAGTTGTGGTACTTTTCTTTTCAGACCAACAAGGTTTTGGGGAGTTCACCCAACCTCTAAAAATAGGTACCAAAGATTCTTCAAGAAAGTAAATGTGGCCTGGCATGGTACCGACCACATCATCCAAATCTGTGCCTTGGTCATGTAAAAATGTGGTCGCTAATACCATATTTCACATACACCTAGTGAGGCAGGAACCCTTACTTTACTTATTTTAGTTAATACAATCTTCTTATATAAGTATATATGGAGTTGCGCATTTCATGAATTTAATTAGTGTAACTCTGATTTTTTTGTTTGTTATATTGAATATACACCATCTTAATGTTTTTTTTTCAAAGTTTGTCACTCCATGCTTATATTTTATTACAATAATAAAATGTTGACAATCTCGACTTGTCAAGGTAGAGATATTTTCATCATCATCATTGAGTGCCATCTCCGCAGTGAAGGTTGGCTACCATGGAGCGCCATTCTGCTCTGTCTCTTGCTTTGATGGTGCAGGTTGCCATGGGCTGGTTTGTCCATCTTTTGATGTTACTCGTCTATGTTAGTCTTGGTTTGCCTCTGCCTCTTTTACCTTGTATTTCCCCTCCAGGATTACTTTTAGTAGGCTGTTGTGTCTTTTAACATGACCCAAAAATCGCATTTGTCTTGTTTGAATTGTGTTTAGTAGATCTCTTTTCATTTTTAGTTGTTTCAAGTCTTCTTCATTTGTTTTCTTTTCCTTCCATCCAGTTCTACCTATTCTTCTATATATCCACATTTCAAAGACTTCAATTTTCTGTTCTGTTTTCTTGTCTAATGTCCATGTTTCTGCACCATATAGGAATGTTGAGAAGACAACATTTTGCTATTCTTGGTTTTAGCTCTAGTGTTATTTGTTTTGATGTTAGTATGTTTTTCATGACAATAAAATTACTTTTTGCCATTCCTATTCTTTTGTTTATTTCAGTTGTACATTTTCCATCACTGGTTATAGTATGTCCAAGGTAGTTGTAGTTCTGAACTGTCTCCGGGTCTATTCCTTCAATTTTGATATTTAAAAAAATGTAAAAATTAGATATTTTAGTAGAAAAATATTTAAAGTTGTAAAATTAAATTAGAAGTATGTTTAGTATTTAGTTATCAGTTAATTTGACAGTTTTGTGTGGTGTGTGTGTATATATATATATATATATATATATATATATATATATATACATACATGTATATCATCATCATCAGTACCGGGCCTGCTAGTGTAGGTGATCATGTCTCTCCACAATTTTCAATCTCGACAGTTATTTATCATTTCTGTTGTTGACCTTCTGCCAAGCAATTCTTTTAAGCTGTCTGGTATTTTTTCTCTTTACTTTCCTCTATCTCTTCGTCCCTCAATTTTCCCAGTTGTTACAATATATTCCAGTTGTTCTCTTCTCATTACATGGCCAAAAAATGGTTTTCCCAACTAGGCTACCGAGGACCCCGATTTTCGGGTACATGTCTGCACTCCATCATACTAAAGTGCACAACTTTTTCATCAATCCTCTTAATTTGTGAAATGATAATGATCTGGACTTTCTAGAGTGTTGGAATGTGACATTGTGGTGCTGATATAAAATATGCAATGTTGAATTTTTTGAGCAAGTTAATATTGTCAGCTTGTAAGAATGTTGCAAGAGGCTAAAATATTGCTTGATAAAGGTTACTTATTATTCTTGATTTTAATTCCTTTGATGTTAAACCACAGAAACATTTTACATATTCTTCATTATTCTGTATTTAGTTCATACTTTATTGCAATAAATTGTTTCTTTAGTGTTATTGTTTAATGAGGACTGTCAATAAGGACTGATGAAAGAACCTTAACCGGGGTTAAATATTTATTTATAATAAAATCATCCTATCCTATCCTGTCCTGTCCTGTCCTGTCCTGTCCTGTCCTGTTCTGTCCTGTCCTGTCCTGTCCTGTCCTGTCCTGTCCTGTCCTGCCCTGCCTGCCCTGTCCTATCCTATCCTATCCTGTCCTGTCCTGTCCTGTCCTACCCTGCCCTGTCCTGTCTTATCCTATCCTATCCTATCCTGTCCTGTCCTGTATCCTATCCTATCCTATCCTATCCTATCCTATCCTATCCTATCCTATCCTATCCTATCCTATCCTATCCTATCCTATCCTGTCCTGTCCTATCCTGTCCTGCCCTATCCTATCCTATCCTATCAAGTTTGTTTCATTGCAGTTAGGGATTTCCCATATATGCTCCACCTGAGGTTACAGCATCACCCAAAGCTTGTTACCACCATTGGTAATTTCTCTTGACAAGGCAGCCTCCATTATTGCCCTATTTAGTCTCATTGGTGGCCAATTCAAATGATTTTAGCCAAAAGAGTGTGCCTAGTTTTTTTGTCACTCAAATTTCCTAGAAAAAATGCAAACTGAAAACAAACAAAGCACTGAAAGTAATGATATAAGCCTAGATGTGGCTATAATCCAGGTTAAGAAATACAGCAGAAGCAAAAGAATCATAACTCTATATATATATGAAGAGTTGGGCGTGTACTCTAGTGTTTGGTTTCTTGTGGCAAAGCGCTGTGCCAAGGAGTAAGGGTTCAGTCCTGCTTCGGACCATATATTGTTCTTTGTTTTTTTTCTGTTGTTGATTATTTGTCATTTTCTCCGAGTGCTGTAAACATACCTCTTCCTCTGAAATGATTCGCTTACAAATGTTTCCTTTTTTGACAAACTATAGGGAATTGATATAGACCTGAAGCAGTTAGAGCTAAACTTAACTGGTCAGCTCTTAACAAATGCTACATTTTTTATATATGGTAGAATTAGATCACTGAAAAAGATTGTCATTAAGGTGGACAGGAAGATTAGCTTAATGGGAGGACTATTCAGACATCAAAGTGTATCATGTTACAAAAATCTTTCATATAACCCATTCTTGCATTGCTGTTGTTTTCTTATATAAACGATCCTTGCATCACTGTTTGCTTTTAGCGAGCCACTATACATCCATGTTAATGTTTTATTTCATTTATAGAATTACCCAACTAGGTTAGCACTCGTAGCAGGTGTAGCAGATGTATTTCAAAGCCATTAATAAAGTGTGACAGTTATATAATGGAGTTCCAGAAATAGAAAAACATCTAATAAATTTAGTATTATGGTATAGGTCAGCTGAGTAAACATCCAGTCTTGTGCCACAGAAAATATTGGAACATTTCAGTGTCATTTAAACATTGTATATTTTATAACAGTACGATGATTTTATATCGGTATGATAATAATTTTATAGTAGTATGTTAATAATTTATAACAGTATGATAATAATTTTATAGCAGTATGTTAATAATTTATAGCAGTATGATAATAATTTTATAGCAGTATGTTAATAATTTTATATCAGTAGGATAATAATTTTATAGCAGTATGTTAATAATTTTATATCAGTAGGATAATAATTTTATAACAGAAGGGCAATAAGAAAGCTGGAAAATATGTCCTTTACACACGTTTATTGGATTCAGTATACCCTACATCTGTTGTTGAAACTCAAATAATTGATCACTTATTCAATATCTTCCACATTGACTCAAAATGCTTTACAAATGCTGAAAATAGATAATTTATAACTGGATAGACAGACTTCATGATTGATGTGAACCATCTATTGTTGTGTACTATACAAATGTATTAAAACAAGTACACTCTGGTTAGGATAGGTAAATCCTAGTGTGTGTAGACAGAAACAATAATTATGCAGATTATGTTTCTAAAATAAAGTGTTAAATTGTCCAAATTTATGTAAGATTATATTTCTTAAATAAAGTGTTAAATTGTCCAAATTTATGTAAGATTATATTTCTTAAATAAAGTGTTAAATTGTCCAAATTTATGTAAGATTATATTTCTTAAATAAAGTGTTAAATTATCCAAATTTATGTAGAGTTTACTACCTTTAACTTTGTTGGGAGATTGTTAAATTTCTTCAGAAGGAGACTTGTACAATTAGATACTGAACCATTTGCCATATGTTATTTGGTATTTTAGTTTTCATACACAAAATATAGGAACATCATTTGTGCAGTGATTAGCACACTGCATAGCGATTAACTCACTGTGTGTAGTGGTTAACTCACTGCGTAAGTGATTAGCTCACTGTGTGTAGCAATGAAATCACTGTGTGTGCTAATTAATGCACTGTGTGTGTGGTGATTAATACAAAGCGTGCAGCAATTGACGCACTGTATAGCTATTAACTCACTGTGTGTAGTGATTAACTCATTCTGTGTAGTAACTAACTCACTGCAGCAATTAACACACTAGCTTGGCAATAAATTGAACCCACGTGAACAAAGAATGGTACCCGAGTTGCTGATGTAAGAAAAGTATTAACAGTAAGGAAGTACATTCTTACTGCCTTACCACCAAATGTTGTGGTCTTGTACAGTGAGATTAATACTTTGTTTCTGTATATCATTATATGCTACAGGACAACCTTTACCCTTTTTTTTGGAACTAAAATTGTTTTGTACGGCTTCTAGAAGATCAGTAGTTTTGACAATCAGAAAACTCACTCATGCTTAGATGATCAGATATTGCGATCTAATTGAAGGACTTGAAAGCTGTCTCTTCTCATGTGCTTATGTAAAGTGACATTTCTGGAAAATACATTTAAAGTAGACCTATATTTATCAACAACTGTGAAATCAATTATTAATTTGAATTTGATTTGAGTTTGACTGAAGTGAATTTGAAAGGTGCAGGTTTTATAGTAAACTGTGAGACAATAATTGACTTTTTCTTGTTGTATGAAGCTGAAGCAAGAGTTTCATTTGAGAGAGATACTTGAATGTAGTTCTAGATATTAGTTATATATTTCAGAGAGATACCAGTTCATAGTTCTGGATATTATCTGTAAATATCAGAGAGATACCTGACCATAGTTCTGGATACTAGTTGCAAATATCAGAGAGATACCTCAACATAGTTCTGGATACTAGTTGCAATTATCAGAGAGATATCTGAACATAGTTCTGGATACTAGTTGCAATTATCAGAGAGATACCTGAACATAGTTCTGGATACTAGTTGCAATTATCAGAGAGATACCTGAACATAGTTCTGGATACTAGTTGCAATTATCAGAGAGATACCTGAACATAGTTCTGGATACTAGTTGCAATTATCAGAGAGATACCTGAACATAGTTCTGGATACTAGTTACAAATATCAGAGAGATACCTGAACATAGTTCTGAATACTAGTTGCAATTATCAGAGAGATACCTGACCATAGTTCTTGATTCTAGTTGCAATTATCAGAGAGATACCTGAACATAGTTCTGGATACTAGTTGCAATTATCAGAGAGATACCTGAACATAGTTCTGGATACTAGTTGCAATTATCAGAGAGATACCTGAACATAGTTCTGGATACTAGTTGCAATTATCAGAGAGATACCTGAACATAGTTCTGGATACTAGTTGCAATTATCAGAGAGATACCTGAACATAGTTCTGGATACTAGTTACAAATATCAGAGAGATACCTGAACATAGTTCTGAATACTAGTTGCAATTATCAGAGAGATACCTGACCATAGTTCTTGATTCTAGTTACAAATTTGAGAGAAATACCTGAACATAGTATTAGATATTAATTATAGGATATGTCATATTTTTAAAATCCCTGTATACATACATTGAACTCAGTTAAATCGCAGTTATTCTATTTTCCATATTTTGAACTAGTTTACTCTTGTATTGCTTTCTGCAGTCTGTTATTTGATCATGTCCAGTTCTGTTCTTTAATTCACAGAAGTTTTGACTGTCCCTTTTTTACAAGTTTGTGTCATCTTGTTCTATTCCATAAGTCTGCCCTAGTGTTGTCTTGACTTTTTTTTAAAAAATCAAAAGTCTATTTTTATATCATCAAGTTCTATTCTATAAGTCTGCCCTAGTGTTGTCTTTACTTTTTAAAAAATCAGAAGTCTATGTTTAGACATCAAGTTCTGTTCAATAAGTCAGTGTTTGTGCTGTTTTGTTCTTGTCCACAATCCTATCTTTGTATTGTCTATTCCATGCATCTGTATCTGATTGTGGCTGTTGCTACATCATATACTACAACAGAGATAGCTCACAATCTTACAACTGATTTATTGTTTGTTTGATCAATGGTATTTCTCAAGTCATTCTCGTTATTTTCATGCACAAAACTTTGGGAAAACTTGACATTTTGTCTTCACCTTTTGTGTTGTTTTGGGTTTTAGCACCATCTGTAGATGCTATTTTTTTTTTTTCATAAATGTTCAAATAGTACATTTTACATACATCATATGGGGTCATCATCTTCGAATGCCGTCTCCGCATCGAAGGTTGGCTACCAGGAGAGCCATTCCTATCTGTCTCCTGCTTTGATGGTGCATTTTGTCATAGGCTGATTTGTCCATCTTTTGATGTTACCTGTCCACGTTAGTCTTGGTCTGCCTCTGCCTCTTTTACCTTGTATTTTCCCTTCCCTCTCTCTGTGATCAGGACTCAATCAGAGTAGGATTCCAGACTCTCGCATGAAGTCAGCTGTCAGGTTAAGTGTGTTGATCGCACCCACAGACAGAACATCATAATTAGAGTCTGCCAGATCCACTCTGATTGAACACCCATTAATACGTTGCACTGTGTTCTGCGCCAGTGGCCCAGTGCATCCGATTTCAGCCAGCATTTTATTCAGGTTTGCTTTCCTTAGCCTTTGATTGTCCCCAATCTTCCTGCAAGGCAGCAGATTGTCTTTTCTGTAGGGGGATTCTGCCCTTAGATGGTCGGCCCCTCTTCCAAGATTACTTTTAATAGGCTGTTGTGTCTTGTTCAGAAGATGTAACATTTTGCTATTCTTAGTTTTAACCCTGGTGTTATTTGTTTTGAATTTAGTATATTTTTCATGGCATTAAAATTATCATCATATGGGGTACAATGGATAAATAGTGCATAAAGTGATCAAAATTCAGTCCAGTTTGATACTTTCAAATGTTTGTGACTCTGTAGCCCCAGTGTGACCCCAAAATTGTCAAGTCAAAAGGGATGTTGCCTAAATTTGTGAGAGCTACAGGTTCATGGGGGAAGACTTGTGAAGTAGCCAACCGCTATAACAAATGTCATTAGTTTTTTCTTTATATGACATGCCAGTAAATGTTGTGAACCAATTCATATATAAGACACAAGTGAGGTAGTAAACTTTCAGCAAACTATTAGAAAATTGAATGACTTTAACAATTACACCCTGCTGGATTCAATCCGCGAATTTGAGTTTAAATAAAGATTTATTTCATGGAATGATCTTAGAAGAATGGCAAGAAACAGAACGACTTGGAAAGTGTTTGTTGAAGACCTATGCTCCACAGGGAGCTGAAAGGTAGAAGAAGAAGAAGAAAGATTTATTAGGCAGATCTGTAAGGGGAAATAAATAATTGTGTGTGACCTTCTGTATCTTTTAATTATTACAAATAAATTCACACAAAATTTTATGAAAATAACATTTGTACAGAATTGTAAAAAAGCTCTGCTATTATGTGTGTTCTAGCTAATGAAATCAAACCTTACATATTTTTGAAATAGACCATGAATGCTGAGCCCTACACTATATGGACACATAATCACTAATAAAAATGCTTCACTACAGTTTTTTAATAGCTATTGTAGTCCATCATTATCATCAAGGACCAGGCCTGCTGGCATAAGTGATCATGTCTCTCCCCAATTTTCAACCTCGACAGTTATTTATCATTTCTGTTGTTGACCTTCTGCCAAGCCATTCTCTTAAGCTGACTGGTATTTTTTCTCTTTGCTTTCCTCTATCTCTTCGTCCCTCAATTTTCTCAGTTGTTACAATATATTCCAGTTATTCTCTTCTCATTACATGGCCAAATAATGTTGATTGTTTCTTCCTAATATTGGAAATTAGCTCTCTTTTTGCTTTGGCCTCTTTCAGAACATTTTCATTACTCTTCTTAGCTGTCCATGGTATTCTCAACATTCTTCTGTAAAACTACATTTCTACAGACTCCAGAGATTTTCTTGTTTGTTGTCCTGTTGTCCATGATTAACATCCATATGTTAAGACTGACTCTACATAACATTTAAGAACTCTTTTTCTTGTTTCTATTGTCAAAAATGGATTGCATAGTATCTTCCTCATTTTTTGGAAAGCTGCTTTTGCCTGAGCAATTGTGCATCTCACCTCTTGTACATCTTGCGTCTGAAGTTAACAGTAGTCCAATATAACCTAAAAAACATAGTCTGAGGTTGAATGGAGCATACCTCACCAAAAAGAGAGCAAAATAAATTGGCATGTAGGTTTTTTTTTCTATTTGTAAAATGTTTCTTACATGGTGTACACGTCTCACTTTAAGAAGCAATGGAAGTATATCATTAAAAAGGATGATATTGTTATCACAATTCCATATCTTTCTATAACAAAAACATACCCACACTGATGGATCCGAGGCCATGCTATGGAGTTTGTGCTTGTGTGTCAGGGTTCTTCTCAGTTTCTCGATAATTTGATGGGATAGTCTGAGCATCTCTGAATTTGTCCAGAGTGCAGTGATTGTGATCATAATATAACATAACGTAACGTAACATAACATAACATAGCTGACTCTAGTTTCTCAGAGAAAACCTCAGCTACCTATTCTCAGAAGATAGATGAATCCCAAAGCCATATTGCTCATTTATATGGCAACATTCTACTTCTACCTTTGAGCTCCATGTGGAGCATAGGTCTTTAACAAACACTTTCCAAGCCATTCTGTTTCTTGCCATTCTTTTAAGTTCATTCCATGTCTTCTCATTATCATCATCATCCTTGCTTCCATCTGTCTTCTCCCAATACATCTCTCAGACAGAGAGCCCTTAGCTTTCCTGGCCAGCAGATTTATTTTTTTATTTTATTTTTTTTTTAACTTGTCCATGTTTGTGAGGTTTTTGTGGCTTATATTTCACAGTACAGGATAGCCAGTCCCATGTCCAACCCTTTTTAATCCCCTCTTACAAACATACATGGTGGGGAACAGTGCTACAATTCGTTACTCCCTTTTTGGGCCCCTGCAGCGCACAGACATTATATGACAGTGCTGACTCTATATCACTGGTGAATAGGAAATCTGCTTTGATTTATGGGAACACTATATATTTTCTGCCACTAATATATCACTTTCTTTAGAGATAATTTTACTATTTGATGTTTCTCAATTGCTTCTGTTCAGCAGTTGGTGAAATTACATTTTAAATATGAGGATGCTCTCCCACAATTTTTTTGAGACTTCTGAAGTGAAATCTTAAATTGTCATTTTTAGAATGAACAAAATAAAATATAAACTTGTAACACAATTTCTAGAAGTTTATTTAACAACACTTTGTCATCTTGGCATATTATCTATTGACCTCTTTTATTTATGTTCATTATCACTGAGCCCTCTGATGTGATGTTGTTAGTTTCTACATATATGTATTTGAATTACTTATACAGATTATTCTGGCCTTGTATGGGATGCAGTAATTACCATGTTCTTTGCATAAACTGAACCTTAATAAATGTTAACTAAATTATTATAAACGTCCCTTTTTTTAGAAAATATGAATTACATAATCAGAGACTTTCTACAAAGTGGTAATTATATTTAGGGCTTACTAAAGGACAAATGAGAATGAAGGCTGTAACCTCTGGATGTCGGATTGTGACATCCTTGTGCAATTGTAATTTTCTATTCCTTTCTTTGCATGCTTGGTCGATTCAGTTTGTAAATAATTAAATTATAAGTTGTCCTGTATTTTATATGAGACCATCATTTGTTGTATTTAGATCTGTATCTTAGTATTCCTATTCTCTTACCTGCTCTAAAAGGAATGTCTAATGATCTTTGTAAGTTGTTTGTGGGTAATTTCACAAAGTTGCTTAATATCATGTCAAAGAGGGTAGACCAAAAAAGTTTCCTATGAGGTGAAATAAAAACTCTGACCTGAACACCTAATGGTGACTACACTGGACATGTGCCCTTTATTCTCCTGTTCTATAGTTATCATCAAAGGACTCCAGAAATGGGATAGATACCATAATTATAAGTTCATTTCTGATTTTACCTCTTTTTTTTTTAATTTGTGCGTGGAAGTGCTGCAAATGGAGCTTTCTCTCTTTGATTGTCTTCTGTCATTGATTAATTTGCATAATTAACTTTAATATTGAATTTAACATTCTATCATCCACCTCACCACCTATTGAATTTGACTCTCGACAAAGCTGACCCAATGAGGTATGTTCTAAAAGTAATTTGGTAAATTTATTAACTTTCAGTATCTATCTATCTATCTATTAACTTTTTGAGCTGTAGCCGGCCCATGGGGCGTAGACCAAGATACTCCTCTTATCTAAATTTTTATTCTAGCAGTTTTCAATTCTTTTAAAGATATTTTATCAAATCTCGCCATTTGTCTCTGTTCTATGCAAGCAGCTCTATCTCATTGAGGGAGCCAATTCCTGCTTCTCTTCCTCTCTCATCAGTGTTCTTCTCAGTGTCTCTCTAGGTCTTCTCTTTTCCTCTTACCTGTTGTTTCCCACATGAGGGCTTGCTTTGCTATTCGGTTATTATCTCTTCTCATCACATGCCCAACATATGACCATCGTCTTTTCCTGATTACTGAAACTTTCAGTATACCAGCTCAAAAGTCCATATATTACAGTTTTAATAAATTTTAAAAAAATAAATATATATATATTTATTTCCCAGTATTGCTGCTGTACCACATGGTTTCAATATCTGTTTCAACTATTTTAAAAGACAAAGATACTGTTAACTACATTGTTATTAATTTATACAAAATCTTGCAGATAACATTTGATTATCACAGAATAAGACTTATAACATAAGTTTTGATTTATAAATATATATGTTAATGTATGGCCATATGGGAAGACTTTCTTCCTTTCATTATTTTGCTGTTGTTGTAAGTAAAAAAAAAGTAAAGTACCCCCGTCACGCCAAGTGGCGTATAGGGAAATATGGTGTTAGTGACCAAAAATTTTACAGACCTTCGGCACTTGATTTTTGGGGTAATGTGGTCGGTATTACGCCCGTGCCGCTTTACTTTCCCAGAAAAAAATCTGGTACTCATTTAAGGCTGTGTGAATCCGGAAGCCGTCGGTTGGGATCGAACCCTACCCCTTGTCTTTTATAGTCCAGTTCACTAACTACTGAGCTATCTCGGCTCCCTATTGTTGTTGTTGTGGATTTCAGAAATTAATGCTGACATCAGTATTATACTTCACTGTAAGGACTGGGTAGCCTAGAAGTACAACATTAGCATCAGGACAGGAAGGACCCAGGCTCCAAGCCCAGGAAGCAGTGGTGATTTTTCAAGCATAAGAAATATTAATCTGTGGTTTCTTTGGGATGTTACCCTCCCAGGATCTCTTTGGTAGTGTGATCCATTGTCTAGCCCTCTCAGACAACAACAATAAATGGGAGGTCTCGTGTGCACTCGCGAATATTGACGAATCCTTGACAATTAAAATCTAAAAGAGGAGGCCATAAATATGGCTGCTGCCTCGGCAAAATTATCAGTAGAAACCTATGCATGAATCGCGCTATGTACGTAGTTCATACATGTGGGCCAGGATTTTGTATAGATTTTCTCAAGGAGGAAATCAGAGCACCCATGGGTTTGTTTGGTATGCATGGATTCGTTCGGTATGCAGTGATGATGATCCTAACAACAACAATGTCAATGTGGTCCATAGTTCCCCCAAGGAGCCAAAGAGTTACCTTTCAGAGCCATCTCATTAAGCCTGAGATTGTCTCATACTTAATTGCATAGATCAGCTGAAGAGAAACTTCTGAAGAGATGTCAGAACAACACGTTTTCATAAAAGACGTAAGAGATAGTCACAGTTCTGGTGAAAAGTTAAGAGATGAAACAAATTCAGAGATGTCAGTAAGAAAAGGAGAAGTATTTTTTTTATCATTCGCCAGCTCTGACGAAGTCCCTAGATACTAGGAACTGAATTTTGCGTGTTAATCCATTTTTCCCTGGCAGCCGTGTGCACAGGGGTCCCTCGCCGCACAGGCAGATAACTCCGAATTTGGAGAACTCATATTTTTTCCGTCTGTGAGTAATTGACATTTCAATCCAGGCCTCGCTGCTGAGACCAGGGATGGTTGCCGCAGAGAGAAATTATAAATAAAAATCCCAACCGGTGTAGCCGAGATTTGAACCCACAACCTCTCTGTCTCAAGTCCGGCGTCTTACATCGAGACCAACCAGTCCCCCAAAAAAGAAGTATGATAATCACCAATGTCATGTTTCACTAAGGGATTTATTGTTTCCTTTTAATTTGTTCATTATCCTCTCTTGTCTTTCAGCATTTTGGGAAATTGGAGTTAGCTTGAAAGTGCTCTTTTGTTTACCCCATACATTGTGCTTGTCAGGTACTTAGTCTGTCCTTCTCTTGGAGGTCTTCTACCTCTTCTGTTGTTGCATCTAATTGGAATGCTGTTAATTTGCTGATAACCATGTTACAGGTCAAGACCATTTAATTTGTATTGATTAATCTTTAAATTTTGATTGATTAATCTTTAAATTTTGATTGATTAATCTTTAAATTTTGATTGATTAATCTTTAAATTTTGATTGAATGATTTTTAAAGTGTTATTGATTGAATCTGTAAATTATATTTTATTTTTAAATTTGTATTGATTGATTGATCTTTAAATTTGTATTGATTTAAAAATTTTATTTGATTGATTTTTACATTTTCATTGATTGAATTTAATTAGATTGTAGTTAATAAATAGGCAGTGAAAGTTAGTTTCATGTCAATTTAGTTCATGATTTGAAAATAATATCTTGATTCAGAACAGAAAGTATAACTAGAACTTTAATTACACAACACTGTGATGTGTTTATATACACATTATTGACCCTAGAGGGAATCAATAAAATTGATGTGAAATTTCAATAATTCTATTTCATCTGTTATTTTTCCTACAGTATAAATTCATGTTGAAAAGAAAGGATATTCTCAAAATTAAAATGATACAAAACATCTATAATCACCTGCCACATACTCATAATCAAAATCATCACCATGACTTTAATATTGTATATATTGCACAACGCTGCTTACATCAACTCAGAAACAAAGAAACAGTTAGTGGGCCTATTTTTTGTTATTATCTCATTCCTTTTTAGTGCCATCATCATCATCATCATCATCATCATAATCATCATTGCTTACTTTGTCACTGTCATATATTTATTGTTATCTGTTGATCAATGACTAGCTATAGGAAGTACATTACAATCCACCATATGTTAACATGCCCGTGTGTTTTCACACATGTTCTTGTATTATTATCACATATCCCTTATCTATGACGATATCCTGTAATAAAGCAGCATGAAAACACCAGCTTCTCTGTGTTGATGTGTTTTATATTAATTGTTTCTTCGTTGATTCTCAGGGAATAAACATTTCTCACTATTTATTCCCATTAATAAAGTCTTCTTCTTCTTCTTCTTTACTTCCTCATCTGCCTTTCAGCGTCGAGGGGAGATATAATTTGCGGTCTTTTGCTCTTCTGTTCGCCTCTGCTGTTGTTATGTTTCCTAGTGCTTCTAATATTCCGTCGACCCATCTTTTTCGTGGTCGAACATTGGGTCTGGTGTTCTCACAACGTTTGTTGAAGGCTCGTTGTGTTGTGTTTTGATCTTTCTGCCTTGTCACGTGGCCAAACTATTTTATCTGTTGTTTCCTTATATATTCTATGGCGGGGGCTATTCCTAGCTTTTTCTCAGTTCTTAATTTCTGATCTTATCTCTCAGCCTGTTTCCTGTCATTCGTATAACACATTTAATCTCTGTAGGGGTTATTTTTCTTATTGTTCTTGCATCTAGGGTCCAGGTCTGGCATTGGTAGCACAACGTTGGGATGAAGATTGTATTGTATAGTGCTCGTTTTGCCTTCAGAGTTATTTCCTTGTTGGACAATAGTGGTGATAACTGTCCCATGATTTGACAAGCTTTGTTGCATCTTGATTCTATCTCTGCTGTTTGAGAATTATCGTTTGTCATTAGACTTCCTAGGTATTTGAATTCCTCTACTTGTTTTAGTTGTCTGCCTTCTATAGTTATGTTGATGTTCTGTCTATTATATTACTAAAGTATTGGAATATATTCTACTTTAGGTTAATGTTGCTACCTGAATAAATATATATTTATGTAAAATAATTGCGGTGGTGCGGTAAAGCTGGTAACAGGAGCAAGTAGTGGGTGTAACATACACGGCTACAAGGTGTAGAGACAGTTTTATACAAAGGTGAACACAACAAAATACTGATGTTTCCGTCTACATCATATGAGGTCTTCCTCAGAAAACAATAAAAACACAAACGGACAAAGAAATAAAGATAAACACTACTACATCTAGGATGAGTTGGACAGGTAAATCAAGGAGAAATAAACAGAGGGATAAGAGATGTGCAACATATCGAAGGATAAAAATAGATAATATGTGACAGGTAAATCAAAGAGAAATAAACAGCGGGATAAGAGATGTGCAACATATCGAAGGATAAAAATAGATAATATGTGACAGGTAAATCAAAGAGAAATAAACAGAGGGATAAGAGATGTGCAACATATCGAAGGATAAAAATATATGTGACATATCTCGGGTCATATCTGTAATATTTACCAAATAACATAGCCCCTACATATCTCGAGTCTCATGTCTGAAATGTGGACACAAACTGATCTCCCTTAGTAAAATAATCTTACCAGACTAACATGTCTTTCTTACTTAGATTTGTATCCACTTTTGTGCTTCGCTCAATGTGTTTATTATGCTTTTCCTGCATGGATTTATTTTTCAATTCTGCTGTCCTCTTATGTCTTTATGTGAGATTAGAACCTCTGATCATCGCTGATGATATTCTTGAAGTTAACATAGTAGCTCATGGTTTAAAATAGAGATCAAGGCTTCATCTGAGTAAGTTGAGAAACTCACTCAGGACAGACCAGAGTTTTGTTTTCCTATTAAACATTGTTTGTTTCGTAATTGGTTGTTTAAATGATTATTTTTGTTTGTATAAATTTTTTTCTAGTGAGGTGTTCAGTCCGTTAATTTGTTTATTCATTGATAAGTTAACATGTTTAAATATAGTCTATTTGCTTCAATAATATATTAGCAGACTTTATGGTTGCTGACTTTTGGTGTTATGATAGTTTTTGGGTAGTTAATTATATTATTTATTAATTACTTTGTTGGTTAATTAGTTGGGTGGTTCAGTATAATGCTGGGTAAATTATCTGGATGCTTCATTGAGTGATTGGTTAGTGTTATTGATTCTTATGTATGGATATTGTTTAAGATTGAAGAATTGTTGGTTGGTTTAACTCGTTCCGTACGTTTCGACGCACTGTGCGTCACTCTCAATTGACTAGTGTAAACTGTCATCAAACCATATTCTTTTTATATTTTTTGTATCATCTTAGCAATCCATTTTTGACAATAGAAACAAGAAAAAGAGTTCTTAAAAGTTACGTAGAGCCAGTCTTAACATACGGATGCGAGTCATGGACAATAGGACAACAGACAAGAAAATCACTGGAGCCTGTAGAAATGTGGTTTTACAGAAGAATGTTGAGAATACCATGGACAGCTAAGAAGAGTAATGAAGAGGTTCTGAGAGAGGTCAAAGCAAAAAGAGAGATAATTTCCAATATTAGGAAGAGACAATCAACATTTTTTGGCCATGTAATGAGAAGAGAACAACTTGAATATATTGTAACAACTGGAAAAATTGAGGGACGAAGAGATAGAGGGAAGCAAAGCAAAAAAATAACAGACAACTTAAGAGAATGGCTTGGCAGAACGTCAACAACAGAAATGATAAATAGCTGCCGAGATCGAAAGTTGTGGAGAGACATGATCACCTACGCCACTAGGCCCGGTACTTGATGATGATCATCTTGGTATTGGTGAAATCTAATTCCTTGTTTAATTATCTTAAAATTAATGTATAATATGTTAAGTGTTAGATAAATACAAACATGTAGATTGATATTTAAAACCATGAACAATTTTGTCTCTGAAATCTCTACCACTAAATTGATAAAAACCTTCTGCACTTAAAGAGTTAATGTTTATTATTGGATTGGATACAAAACGTTGGGTTCGTTAGTTGGTTATTACTTTAACGCATGGTTGATAAATTGATGAGCTTATTTTATAATTCGTTTGTAAAATGATTGTTGTCTGTTTTGTTATTTAATTTAATTCATTACTTTTAACAAGTTGACAGAATTTTGATTAATTGATATACAACGTATACTAGATTGCAACAATGCAAACATGGGTGAGATGATAAAAACATCATCAAAACAAGAAGTTAAGGATTAATTAAAACAATCATCATCATCATGTGCCATACCGGTTGATGTAGGCGATCATGTTCTATCGAGGGTGCATCGTATCAGCTATGTTGTTGACTGTTTTCCATGCCATGACACCAAGCTATCCAGTATTTTCTCTCTTTGTCGTCCACGATCTCTCTTTCCTTTTATTTTTCCAGTTGTAACCAAGTATTCCAAATTTCCTGTCCTCATAATGTGGCCGAAAAATGTTGGTTGCTTCTTTCTGATGTTTTTTAGGAGCTGCCTTTTTGTGTTAGCCACTTTGACAAATTCCTCATTGGACTTTTTAGCTGTCCAGTAAACTTTCAACATTCTTCTGAGAAATCCAATCTTTGTGGCCTTTAATGGTCTTTTCATTTGTTTGTTTACTGTCCATGATTCGCTTCCAAATGTCAGAATTGGCTCTATATAGCACCGACGAACTCTCTTTCTCATTTCTATTGACATAGATTTGTTGCATATAATATTTTTCATTTTCTGAAATGCTATTTTGGCCTGAGCTATTCTGCTTTTTATTTCTGTGGCGCATCTACCATCTGATGTTATTATTATGTCCAAATATTTCAAATGTTCCACTTGTTTCAGATTTGTCCTGTTTATTTTTATGCTGCATGATGGTGATTATTGTTTCTTCGATATGACCATTACTTCTGTTTTCTTACTATTAAGACTGAGACCTTTCTTGTTGCTTTCTTTTACTATTATATCTATCATTTCTTGTAGCTCATTCTATGTCTCTGCTATTAAGACTGTGTCATCCGCATATCGTAAATTATTTATGTTGTGACCGTTGACTTCAATTCCTTTTTTGTCTACTATTGATCTCATAATATGTTCGCTGTAAAGTGAAACAAATCCGGCGATAAAACACAGCCTTGTCTGACTCCTTGTTTTATAAATTGAAATTGTCCAGTTTCGTTGTTAATTCGTATAGCTGCTGTTTGTTGCCAGTACATGTTTTTTTATGATTAGCAGATCTTGCAATTATGTTTAATTTCTCCAGCATATTGATTATTTCCACATGCTTTACTTTATCAAATTGCTTTTGTGTAGTCTATATTAAAACAGTCATCATCATCAACTACCGGGCCTGCTGGCGTAGGTGATCATGTCTCTACACAACTTTCGATCTCGGCAGCTATTTATCATTTCTGTTGTTGACCTTCTGCCAAGCCATTCTCTTAAGCTGTCTGTTATTTTTTCTCTTTGCTTTCCTCTATCTCTTCGTCCCTCAATTTTTCCAGTTGTTACAATATATTCCAGTTGTTCTCTTCTCATTAAATAGCCAAAAAATGATGATTGTTTCTTCCTAATATTGAAAATTAGCTCTCTTTTTGCTTTGACCTCTTTCAGAACATCTTCATTACTCTTCTTAGCTGCCCATGGTACTCTCAACATTCTTCTGTAAAACCTCATTTCTTCAGACTCCAGTGATTTTCTTTTCTGTTGTCCTATTGTCCATGATTCGCACCCATATGTTAAGACTGACTCTACGTAACATTTAAGAACTCTTTTTCTTGTTTCTATTGTCAAAAATGGATTGCATATTATCTTCCTCATTTTTTGGAAAGCTGCTTTTGCCTGAGCCATTCTGCATCTCACCTCTTTTGTACATCTTCCGTCTGAGGTTAACAAAGTTCCCAAATATTTAAATTCATTTACCTGTTTTAATATTATTCCACTTGTCTTTATTTTGCCCTGAGGTGATGTCTTTTTCTTTGTTGTTACCATTACCTCTGTCTTTTTGCTATTAAGGCTGAGTCCTTTATTTTTGCTTTCTTTCACTATAATGGCCATCATTTCTTATATCTCATTTTCACTATTAGCGATTAAGACTGTATCATCAGTATACCTTAGATTATTTATATTATGACCTCCAATTGTTATTCCAGGCATGCTCCTTATAGATCTTAAAATAATCTCACTATAAATAGTAAACAAATCTGGTGACAGCACACAACCTTGTCTAACACCCTGTTTTATTTGTTGAAGCATTCCCAATTGGTTTCCAGTTCTAATGGCCGCTGTTTGTTGCTAGTACATGTTCTTTATTATTCTTAGATCTTTGCTGTCTACATTTATGCTTTCTAAAATTGTGATTATTTCTTGGTGCTTTACTTTATCAAATGCTTTGGTGTAATCTATGAAACATAGGTATAGATCTGTTTTCACCTCTGTGGCTCTTTCTACTAAAGATCTTATGATATAAATGGCATTGCTTGTTCCTTTATCTCTAACAAAACCACACTGTTCATCGCTAATTTCTGGACTGATTTTGTTTCGCACTCTTCGCATGATGATCCTTAGTAATAGCTTAGTCATATGACTCATAAGCTTATTGTGCGATGATCGTCGCATTCAATCGCACCCGCTTTCTTTGATAGGGCTATGAATATTGATTTGAGCATGTCGTCTGGTATATATCTGCTGTTGTAGATATCATTCAATATTTTTGTTATTATTTCTATTCCAAAATCACCAATGGCTTCAATCTCTTCTTTAGTTATATTATCTGGTCTAGGATCTTTGCCTGCTTTCATTTTGCGCAAGACGTCTTCCACTTCTTCTCTGAGTATTTCTGGTCCTTCTCCATTATCCTTAATATTTACTTCCGTTCGTTCATCATTATAAAGATCTTTAATGTATTCTGTCCATCGTTCCCTTATGTTTTCTTTATCAATCAACAGTTCTCCTTCCTTTGATCTTAGACATCCAGTTTTTGATTGCGTTTTTCTTCCTCTTAATTCCTCAATTTGTTTGTATATAGTTTAGCATCTCCTTTTGTTGCATTTCAATCTCTTTGCATCTCTCTTTTAGCCATGCTTCTTTTGCTTCATTGCATTTTACTACAATTTCTTTATTTAAGATCTTATACTCATCATTATTTTCTTTTTTTATTAAATTAAAACAGTACGACACCAATAAAGACATATGCTCACACTACACAAATATTTGCAACAGCAAAAATACAAACCCACCCCCCCACACACACACACACATACACACAAATTACGAAGTATTAATTTCATAAACACAGACAATAAACAAATAAGCACACCAGCTAATTAAGAAAAAAATAACGTTAAACATCTTTTGAAAGAGTTTAAAGACAAAATAAAATGTTTATTAGTTAAGACTTCCGAAACGAAAAAAAAATGTTTTGTTCTAAATCAGTGGTGCATGTAAATACTCCTACTTGCTTCTCCTCTTGCATACCTGCAACGAAATACAAAAGTGTTCATAAATTAGCAACAACTTAGTAAGTAAATGCAACGTAACTACTGCACCCCTAAACGATAAATCCATTTATTATAATGTAATGCAAATAAAGTAATGTTTTATCTCAAAGTCGAAAACAAATAATGACATTTTGCTTGGTTTTTCTATAGAGGGTGTCTCCTTATCTATCGAACCCGAGATATTTTTTATGGTTTTAGAACCAAACACTCGCTCCTCGAGAGTATACCAACATATATCCCAGATGACCTGTGTTAACTCACGAACAACAGCCGTATTGTGTAGGAACTCTCAAACAAATGACATATCAACAGATAAACGTGTCAGGCAGACGTGTTACAACATAATTAGCGCTATAGACACTGCAGGTACGTTCACATTTATTCCTCACACAATAGACGTATTTGTATTCAAATTTTATTGCAAAAATCTTAATTGATGTTTGAATTACTGAGTAAATGCCGAATTCGGTAACGAGTGGGGCATCCTGTATAATTACAAAGGCGTAAAGCTACAGAAGATTGTTGAGAATACCATGGACAGCTACAAGGAAGCTTATTACCAACATCCGAAAAGGACCAGCTCTATTTGACGTCACGTGGTGTGAAAGAAGAAATCTGGAGTGAGCATATTGTGACTGCGAGAAGCATGGACGGAAGAAGAGATAAAGGAAAACAAACAGAATAGATACAAGAAAGTTTAGGAGAGAGGCTTGGTAGAAGTCAACAACATTCATGATCGTAGAGGTCAAGGCTATGGAGAGAATAATCATTTGAGCTAGCAGGCACAGTAGTTGATGACAATTCCGATGATGATAACGATAATTATTACATTTCTTCAGACAACTTTAATTCACGAAACACCTGCAAAGAGGAACAACCATAAACTTAAAGTGTTTCTGTTTTTATACTTAGTAAAAAAAAAAAGTAAAGTGTTTCTGTTTTTATACTTAGTAAAAAAAGGGAAAGTGTTTCTGTTTTTATACTTAGTAAAAAAAAAAGTAAAGTGTTTCTGTTTTTATACTTAGTAAAAAAAGGGAAAGTGTTTCTGTTTTTATACTTAGTAAAAAAAAAAGTAAAGTGTTTCTGTTTTTAAACTTAGTAAAAAAAAGTAAAGTGCAACCGTCACGCCAAGTGGCGTATGGGGAATACGGTGATAGTGACCATAAATTTTACAGACCTTCGGCACATGATTTTTGGGGTAGTGTGGTCGGTATTACGCCCATGCCGCTTTATTTTCCCAGAAAAAAATCCGGTACTCATTTAACACTTTTCATACGTTTCGCCGCACTGTGCGCCATGCCGATTTCGACCGCGTACGTTTCGCCGCATAGTACCTCACTCTCTATTTGATTAGTGTGAAACGTCATCAAACCATATTAATTTTACATGTCTTGTATCATCTTGGTATTGGTGAAATCTAATTCTTTTTTAAAAAATTATCTATAAAATAATATATAGTATGTTATATGTTAGTTAAATATACGTATGTAGATTTATTCTTAAGACAATGAACAATATTGTCTCTTGCGTGGCGTCGATAAAAAGCTTCCATACGGAAAGAGTTAAGGCTGGGGGAACCCGGAAGCCATCGGTTGTGATTGACCCTACCCCTTGTCCTTTGTAGTCCAGTTCACTAACCACTGAGTTGTTTTTATACTTGTTAATGTATAAACAACATCAGCCACTTGGATTTATCGCCTCCATACACAGAATAATCTATACACATAGCTCGAGGTCTGTTGCATCGGTCGAGCACACATTAAATTAAAAGATTAAATTCACTTTTCCGTCAGCCAGTTAACGAAACTTTGTTTTCATAAATACCAAATTAGTTATAATTTTAAAACAGTTGAACAGTATAAAAATACGTTTTGTAATGTCAAAATGGCTTTATAAACCGTGTGACAAATGATCATTATATATTTTTTGGCCAATTTCGTTCTTTCAGCTGTTATTCATGCATATAAACCACCAAAATACAAAACTATAGCAAACCTGCCTCAGCATCAAGGCGTGTTTCTAATAGATCTCTTTTTGCCGGGGCTTTTGGCGCTTGACAAGTAGTCGTATATGTCAGCAAAGTTGGCTATCTCCTCTGTCCGACAGTGGAACCCCAGGTTCAGGTTGCAGGTTCTCTTTCTAGAATTGGAATTAAGAGAATAGTTATCATTAACGGAATTAAGAGAGTAGTTAACATTAACGGAATTAAGAGAGTAGTTATCATTAACGGAATTAAGAGTGTAAAAAGTAAAAAAGTAAAGTACTTCCGTCACGCCAAGTGGCGTATAGGGAATATGGTGTTAGTGACCATATATTTTACAGACCTTCGGCACATGATTTTTGGGGTAATGTGATCGGTATTACGCCCGTGCCGCTTCACTTTCTCTGAAAAAAATCAGGCACCCATTAAAGGCTGGGTGAACCCTGAAGCCGTCGGTTGGGATCGAACCCTACCTCTTGTCCTTTGTAGTCCAGTTCACTAACCACTGAGCTATCGCGGCTTGAATTAAGAGTGTAGTTAACATTAAAGAAACTAAGAGAGTATTTAACATTGACGGAATTAAGAGAGTAGTTAACATTAACGGAATTAAGAGATTAGTTTACAATTAATAGAATTAAGAGAGTAGTTAACATTAACGGAATTATGAGTGTAGTTAACATTAACGGAATTAAGAAAACAGTTAAAATTAAGAAGAGTGTTTGGCCTAGTCAATAAACTGTCTTGCTTCAAACTGGGAGAATGTGGGTTCCGATCATTGTGAGATAAACCTCTTCATCGATCAACTATTGTCATGCATTTAGACTGCCATGCATTTAGACTGCCATGCATTTAGACTGCCATGCATTTAGACGTTTACTTCAGCATTGTGTCATACACAAGGCGTTTGAGATCTTCACCGACTGCCCATATTTTGTCATGCAGAGTTGTAAAGGTAAGGTACGAGACTTCAATTGGCGTCTGAGCACGCGAGTTTTCTCCCATATATGGTCGCCTAGCCAGAAGTGTTCGGAGACTTCTACATAGTGTCGCTTCAAGCATCGAAACTCACGATGCGAGGCGACATTTCTCACCTTCAAAGAATACTACCCTGGTACCTATTTCTGCCACGGGCTGGGTCGACCGCGGGGGTATTTTTATTCCCTAAAAACATGAGAACAATTCACACTGCTTCCAGCGAGAATCGAACACGAGGTGTCCGAACGTCGGTAGCCCAGTCGGGTGGTTTTCCCAACTAGGGAACCGAGACACACACAAGGCAGAGTTGTTTCGGTTGGGTATATTTGTGTTCTTAGTGTGTTGATAGAGCTACAGTCCTGTAGGATCTGCTATGCAGTTTGTCTATGTGATGCTCCATAATATGAGACAGAGTCCTATCTTGTGTGGGTGTGCTTTAAGGGCACAGTGAACTGTTCTGAGTTTGAAGATCTTGGTCTGCTTATTACGAATTCGTCTGCTTTCTCGTTTCCAGGGTACCACAGTGTGCAGGACCTTTTTTTCACAGATCAGGGTGGGATGAAAAAAATTCTGAAAACGTTGTGGCGACTGCACTGGACAAGCGGCCAATTTTCCCCAGATAAATTAGTAAGTAGATTAATCCCCACAGCAGACCCCTACCTGTGATATATGCAGTGAAGATAAAGATAGATAGTTATATTTAACGCGTTTTAGAGAAGAAAGGAATTAAAAGAATAGTTAAAATTAACGGATTTAAAGAACATTTAAAATAAATTGAATTTAGAGAGTAGTTAAAATACACTATTGAAGAGAACAGTTAAATAAATGGAATAAAAAGAGCAGCTGAAATGAACGTAATTAAGAGAATGTTTAATTTAAACAAAAAGGAAAAGAAATAATTAAAGTAAATGAAATTAAGAAAATAGTTTAAAATAAACAAAATTAAAGAGAACAGTTAACACATTCGGATTTTGGATCTTGCAAACATTTCGAAAATGAACTTGAGCTTAAGAAGCAAGATAACAGAAAGAAATCAAGGTTATGAATTCAATGAGAATAAAGTGACACTTTGTGAAACCTTTAAAAATAAACATGAGAAATGACAAGGATAGAAATGTCATTTATATAAAAACAAACCAAATGACGATAACCGAATAGTTGATAAAACAACCAGGATACAAACGTTTGGTTTTGAAAGAGTTTATTCTTCTCGGGCCTAAGACGGTACATAAGACAGAAATAATAACTCGGAGGAATTGCTATAGTTTGTATTGTTCGTATGACCCTAGTTGATACATAACCATCTGTAGACTTATAAACAAAAAAACTTAAATGTATTTTTGTCGATAGTTATGGTTAAATCAAAGCAAAGACTCGCGAGCTAAAAATAAAACTGGAAAACCCAGCAACTGTCGTTTTCATCTTTAGAAGATATAACCGGCTGACGTCACTGTACCAACAACTGCCCCAGCACGCAAAGCTGAAAACGTCACGCTACTTGCAGGTTTTCTGGGAATTGCCTGTCAGCCAGTTTTTGCCAACCTTTGTAAATGTATGGATGGCTAAGGTTAAGCCCTCTCTGTTAATTGTCATAAATGTCTTTGTTGTTTGTCCTTGTTTTCTTTCTTCACCGCATGAAGGCCTGACGGGGGAGTCGTTTTTCTTTGTCCATTCTGGGCACAAGACAAATGTACTTCCAGCGTGTTCTCTGTGTATCATCATCATCAAGTACTGGGCCTGCTGGCGTAGGTGATCATGTCTCTCCACAACTTTCGATCTTGACAGTTATTTATCATTTCTGTTGTTGACCTATTATTTTGTGGCGATTCATGATTGTACAAAGAAATTACGACAGTGGTTTTATGTTGCCTTTCGTCGATTTATTTGCGGTTGGCTCCGCTAGCCTTTGACTAAAATGTCTCACCCACAAGGCAGTGGGATTGTTTTACTTCGGGGTACCCTCTCTTAGCCTTTTACTCTCCCGAGCTTACCTGCAAGGCAGCAGGGCAGCCGCAGGTTGTATTGTTTACTGCATACAGTAAAAAAAGTAAAGTACCCCCCGTCACGCCGAGTGGCGTATAGGGAAATATGGTGTTAGTGACCCTATATTTTACAGACCTTCAGCACATGATTTTTGGGGTAATGTGGTCGGTATTACGCCCGTGCTGCTTTTACTTTCCCAGAAAAAATCCGGTACCCATTTAAGGCTGGGTGAACCCGGAGCCGTCGGTTGGGATCGAACCCTACCCCTTGTCCGTAGTAGTCCAGTTCACTAACCACTGAGCTATCGCGGCTCCTACTAATTTTTTAGGGAATTAGTAAAACCCAGGTGTCCTCGCCAGGGTACGAACCCCGGCTGTTGCCGTGGTAAGCCAACCGACTGCATACAGTAGCAGGTAAAATTCCCCGTCCTGACACCGTTCTCTGTATATAAATCTTGAAATGTATCCTTGACTAGTTTCTTCTCTTATAGTGTAATTTGGTGTTAAGTCTTTCCTGTGCTTCAGTCTTTGGAGACATATATTTGAGTAGGAATTAGTCTCCATTCTAGTGTTTGAATAGATTTCAGCTCTCGCATTCGTATGTTGTTAATACGTGTGTAACATAAGTAATATTGAGTAGTCTGATTAGGGTATGGTTAAGTTAGTTAAGAATTGTTGATCTCCAAATACTTTTAAGTTTTTTTTAAAGACACCTTATACCAGAGCAGTATGGGTCATAATTTCAGTTATATATCCATCATATGACAGCTGTACGGATCGTAATTTCAGTTATGTACCCATCACGTGACATCAGTACGGGTCATAATTTCAGTTATGTATCGATCCTGTCACAGCAGTATGGGTCATAATTTCAGTTATGTATCGATCCTGTGACAGCAGTACAGGTCATAATTTCAGTTATGTATCGATCCTGTGACAGCAGTATAAGTCATAATTTCAGTTATGTATCCATCCTGTGACAGCAGTATGGGTCATAATTTCAGTCATGTATCCATCCTGTGACAGCAGTATGGGTCATAATTTCAGTTATGTATCCATCCTGTGACAGCAGTATGGGTCATAATTTCAGTTATGTAACCATCCTGTGACAGCAGTATGGGTCATAATTTCAGTTATGTATCGATCCTGTGACAGCAGTACGGGTCATATAAGGTAAAGTACGAGACTTGAACCGGCGTCTTAGCACGGGAGTTTACACCCATATGTGCTCGGCCATATATCCAGAAATGTTCGGATATTTCTGTACAGTGTAGCCTCAAGCATCGAAACTCAGATGCAAAGCGACATTCCTCATCTTCCCAGGGTAATACCCTGGTACCCATTTCTGCCAACGGCTGGGTCGACCGTGGGGGTATTTTTTTTTCCAACCACGAGTACAATTCACACTGCTCCCAGCGGGAATCGAACACGGGTTGTCCGAACGTCGGTAGTCCAGTTGGGTGGTTTTCCTAACTAGGCTAGTACGGGTCATAATTTCAGTTATGTATACATCCTGTGACAGCAGTACGGGTCATAATTTCAGTTATGTATACATCCTGTGACAGCAGTACGGGTCATAATTTCAGTAATGTATCGATCCTGTGACAGCAGTATAGGTCATAATTTCAGTTATGTAACCATCAAGTGACAGCAGTATGGGTCATAATTTCAGTTATGTATCGATCCTGTGACAGCAGTATGGGTCATAATTTCAGTTATGTATTGATCCTGTGACAGCATTATGGGTCATAATTTCAGTTATGTATCGATCCTGTGACAGCAGTACGGGTCATAATTTCAGTTATGTATCCATCCTGTGACAATAGTACGGGTCATAATTTCAGTTATGTATCGATCCTGTTACAACAATAAGCCTAATGAGACAGGTAACCAAAATTTTACTAAAAGTTATACAAGGAAGGATTCAGAATAAAATTAATAATGAATTAGATGAACAGCAATTTGGATTCAAGAAAAACAGTAAGACAAAAGAAGCCATATTCAGCAAGAGGACATTGATCGAAAAGTACATAGAAGTAAAGAAACAAATATTTGCCTGCTTCATAGACTACACCAAAGCATTTGATAGGATACACCATGAGCAACTTATAGACTGCCTAAAAGATATAAATCTGGATGACACAGACATACGACTGATATGTAATTTGTACTGGGAGCAAACAGCAATAATAAAATATAACAAGGAGAACTCTACACCCATTGATATAAAAAGAGGAGTAAGACAAGGATGCATCTTATCACCAAGCTTGCTCAATTTATACACTGAGCAATCTTTAAAAATATCACTGAGATGCTAGGCCTAAACATTAATGGGAAGATAATCAATAACCTAAGATATGCTAATGATACTGTACTACTAACGTAAAATCCTAAATATCTACAACAATTGCTTAATGTGATAAACATGACAAGCAAGAAATATGGACTAGATATGAATATCAAAAAGACTAAAACTATGATCATAAACAAAGGAAATTCTCAAGACTTACAATTAAATATCAAAGTTGAAGGAATACATCTAAAGACAGTTCAGAACTACAACTACCTGGGACATACTATAACCAGTGATGGAAAATGTACAACTGAAATAAATAAAAGAATAGGTATGATAAAAAGTAATTTCAATGCCATGAAAAATATACTAACATCAAAACAAATAACAACAGGGCTAAAACTAAGAATAGCAAAATGTTACATCTTATCAATATTCCTGTATCGTGCAGAAACATGGACATTAGACCAGAAAACAGAACAGAAAATTGAGGCCTTTGAAATGTGGATTTACAGAAGAATAGGTAGAATTGGATGGAAAGAAAAGAAAACAAACGAGGAAGTTTTAGGACGACTAAGGGTGAAAAAAGAACTACTAAACACAATTAGAGCAAGACAAATGACATTTGTTGGTCATGTTAAAGACACACCAGTCTAAAAGAAAGTAATATTAGAGGGGAAAATACAAGGTAAAAGAGGCAGAGGCAGACCAAGACTAACAGGACGAGTAACATCAAAAGATGGACAAGTCATCCTATGACAATCTGCACCATCAAAGCAAGAAACAAGGTGGAATGGCGATCCATGGTAGCCAACATTCGATGCGGAGAAGGCACCCAATGATGATGATGATCGATCCTGTGACAGCAGCCTATCTATCTATATATTGACCTTTCGAGCCGTAGCCGGCCCATCGGGTGTAGACCAAGATACTCCTTCTCTTATCTGAATTTTTGTTCTTGCAGTTTTCAATTCTTTTAACGATATTTTATCAAATCTCGCCATTTGTCTCTGTTCTGTGCAAGCAGCTCTATCTCATTGAGGGAGCCGATTCCTTCTGCTTTTGCCTCTCTCATCAATGTTATTCTCAGTGTCTCTCTGGATCTTCCTCTTTTTCTCTTACCTGTTGTTTCCCACATGAGGGCTTGCTTTGCTATTCGGTTATTATCTCTTCTCATCACATGTCCAACATATGACCATCGTCTTTTCTTTATTACTGAAGATATTAGTGGTTGATTGGCAATTTCTCTAATTTCCTCGTTTGTTTTGAATTCGTTCCACGCTATACCAAGTATTTTCCTTAGACATTTATTTTCGAATGCGTTCAACTTTGTTTCTATATCTCTTGTTGTTTTCCAGCTTTCACACGCATACGTAAGGGTTGCTAGTACATTTGATTTGAATAGTCTAAGTTTTGTGTTTGTGCTGATGAGTTTTGATTTCCACAACTTATCAAGGCTTCTGAAAGACATTGCTGCTTTTGCTATTCTGATTCTAATTTCTTTGTTTGTATCCCCTTCTCGATCAATGTGACTTCCAAGATAGATAAGTGATCGATCTCTTCCACTGGTTTGTTTTCCATGTATATTTTGTCGTCTGTTTGAATTAAGCTTTTCATTACTTTAGTCCTGTGACAGCAGTACGGGTCATAATTTCAGTTATGTATCCATCCTGTGACAGCAGTACGGGTCATAATTTCAGTTATGTATCCATCCTGTGACAGCAGTACGGGTCATAATTTCAGTTATTTATCCATCCTGTGACATTTTGCTTCCCAGTTAATTGAAGTGGGTAATTTTCTTTCAGCATTTCGTTTTATAGTTTTATATTATTAGTTTAATCGCTAAAATATAGTTTTATATTATTAGTTTAATCGCTAAAATATAGTTTTATATTATTAGTTTAATCGCTAAAATATAGTTGTATATTATTAGTTTAATCGCTAAAATATAGTTTTATATTATTAGTTTAATCGCTAAAATATAGTTTTATATTATTAGTTTAATGGCTAAAATCTACGAGTTTTTTTTCCGTGTTGATCTGGAGACCAATTGTTCCTTGCAAAATGACGAAGTTATCTTGGGCGTCTGAGTGTGAAGATAGCCAAGCTATATATGAAATCTGTAAAAATTGTGTTTGTCTATTTGATTTCAAAGAAAGAGCAGGGGACATAATTGTGTGATAGTGAGGACAAGTTGGGAAACAAAATCATCATCATCATCATCATCATCATCATCATCATCATCATCATCATCATCATCATCATCATCATCGAGTGCCATCTCTGCATCGAAGGTTGGTTACCATGGAGCGCCATTCCATTCTGTCTCTTGCTTTGGTGGTGCAGATTGTCATAAATTGACTTGTCCATATTTTGATATTACTCGTGTCCATGTTAGTCTTGGTCTCCTCTTTTGCAGTGTATTTTCCCTTCCAATATTATTTTTATTAGACTGTTGTGTCTTTTAACATGACCCAAAAATGTCATTTGTCTTGTTCTAAATGTGTTTAGTAGTTCTCTTTTCATTTTTGGTTGTTTTAAAACTTCACCGTTTGTTTTATTTTCTTTCCATCCAATTCTACATATTCTTCTATAAATCCACATTTCAAAGGCTTCAATTTTCTGTTCTGTTTTCTTGTCTAATGTCCATGTTTCTGCACCATATACGAATATTGAGAAGATGTAACATTTGGCTATTCTAAGGAAAAAAATAATAGAAAATGTGAAATCACAAAGAGTGGAAGCAGCTAACTAGTGAGCGTTTCTATGAGAGACCGATTTCATTTCTTGGACCGGCCGACTTCTTTGTTCACTCAGCCACAAATGGGTACCAGAGGTTCTTTGTTTTTTTAATGAGAATGAAAAGCGGATGGAGTAGTTAGGGATAATTATGTTACCAAATATTGTGTCGAAGGCAACAACAAAACAAATGTCGATACTATCATTATATTTCCTTTTTCGGCAGGCTCCATATGTGACTGTGTTCTTTCTTTCTTGTTTTCTTTCTTGTTTTCTTTCTTTCTTTCTTTCTTTCTGTCTCTCTCTCTCTCATTTTCTCTTTCTCTCTCTCTTTCTTTCTCTCAAATTGTCCCCCACATCAATGACAACATTTCCTCAACTAATTTGTGGTAATTTCTTGGTTCGGGAATCCAACCACAGATTAAACTATCTTCTTAGTTTCACCTCTTACAAATAATTGCTTTGTAATGGTAGTACAAATTCCAATGGGCCACTGTAAAGCACGGACGGATGTTACCAAATACTCGACAAATATTTCACTCGATTAAGACAAATTTACTTGGCTACTTCTAGAATGGAACAATTAGAAAACAGCTTGGATCTAAATCAGGCAATTTGGACCACGTGGAAGTTTTCTAATGAATGAAAATTAATTCTAAATTAGACCACACGCGGAGATACTGACGGTGCATAACATTTGACTGATTTGGAACACATTAGATGACGTTGTGGAGCATTCGTTTTTTCTGCCGCGCTTTTTCAGGATTTTTTTTCTCTCTAAGATACTTTTTACCCATTTCCATCAAATCTCATTTGCTATTTCCCTTCCATTTTCATCAATTCTCTTTTTTGTTTCATTACACCCATCTTTGGCGTCGTGCTGTTTCACTTGTTCAACATATTATCTTAGTCGGGCCGCTAAGAAACTATGAAGGGCAGACATAAATTGTGAATTTTTTAAACCTGTTTATGCTGATGCAAGCATGCTCTACCTTGTTTTCAATGTTAGCAGGCGTTGTCTTCAGCCGATGTATGCTGAAGTTATTTTTGACGATATAGGCTGAAGTTATCTTGTAACGATATAGGCTGAAGTTATCTTTTGACGATAAAAGTTAAAGTTAAATTTTAACGACATAAATAGAAGTTATCTTGTGACGATATAAGCTAAAGTTAAAGTTATCTTGTGACGATATAGGCTGAAGTTATCTTTTGATGATATAAGCTGAAGTTATCTTCCGTGGATGTTAGCAGTTGTTTCTATATTTTTTCATAATTGATCACGTTTCTTCTATCCCTCGATTGTCTTTTGTTTATTGTCCCATTGAGACAGTCTTCTTTTCTCTTTTCACTGATACCTAAAAGGTGTCGTGGTTATATCATTTGTCGTTCTTGAGCTGCTCGAAACTGTCTGAATTAGTGATTTTCCTTTGTTGTTACATGATGAATCACACATAAATCACAAATTAATTCGTTCAAATTACACACAACAACACTTGAATTTCTTTTTACTACGGGCATTGAAATATTTTTATAACTTACATTTGACTCTCAACGAAAATCGCATCGTGTTGCCAGCACAGTCACACACCATCTTTTCTCCTTGAGACAGTACTGTATGATATTTATCATTTGGTCCATATTCACTTCTAATCTTGTCTTTTTCTAGTGGTGACTATTTCAACTGTTATCTTCTCATAACAAAATTTAAAAAAAAGTTAATATCTTTTGCTTGTAAGTGTTCAGTGATTGTGTTTGTAATTGGAAACATGAACTAATGATATATTTTTGTTTAATTCTTATCAATTGTTTTTTAACGTTAAAATAGTAAAGACGCCATTGGAGCAGGTGGTGAATGATGTTGTGGGAGAGGCCCACAAGTGGATAGAAGATTGTGGAAGGACATGATCGCCTACGCCAACCGGTATGGCACATGATGATGAAAATAATAATTTATTAATCTAAGAAAATACCAAGAAAAGAACCCCGTCACGCCACCCGTGGCGTATGGAGAATTTGGTGCTACTACCCACATTATGTGCTAGTACCCACATTATTTTTTTAAAGACTTCGGCACATTATTTTTTGGGGGTAATGTGGTCAGTATTGGAGCGGCGATAGCTCAGTGGTTAGTGAACTGGACTATAAAGGACAAGAGGTAGGGTTCGATCCCAATCGACGGCTTCCGGGTTCACCCAGCCTTAAATGGGTACCGAATTTTTTCTGGGAAAGTAAAGCGGCACGGGCGTAATACACCACATTACCCCAAAAATCAATTGCTGAAGGTCTGTAAAATGTAATATTCCCTATATGCCTCTTGGCATGACGGGGGCCCTTTACCTTTCTTTTTATGTGGTCAGTATTAAGTCAGTGCTGCTTTCTTTCCAAGATAAATAAAAATCTGGTATCGATTTAAGGCTGGGTGAACATAGAAATCGTTGACTCTTGTCCTTAGTAGTCCAGTTCACTTATCGCTGAACTATCGCGGCTATCTTGTTAATCTAGAATAATTAGAAAGTGCCAGGCTAGTGTCGAAGTTCAGAACAATGAGAAAACTGACATGCTATCCTAGACGTATGAGATAATGAGAAAAGTGTTAGGTTAACTTCAACGTCAAGTAAAATGAGAAAACAAATAGTTAGTGTTAAAGTTCAGAACAATGAGAAAACTGACATGCTACCCTAGACGTATGAGATAATGAGAAAAGTGTTAGGTTAACTTCAACATCAAGTAAAATGAGAAAACAAATAGTTAGTGTTAAAGTTCAGAACAATGAGAAAACTGACATGCTACCCTAGACGTATGAGATAATGAGAAAAGTGTTAGGTTAACTTCAACGTCAAGTAAAATGAGAAAACAAATAGTTAGTGTTAAAGTTCAGAACAATGAGAAAACTGACATGCTACCCTAGACGTATGAGATAATGAGAAAAGTGTTAGGTTAACTTCAGCATCAAGTAAAATGAGAAAACAAATAGTTAGTGTTAAAGTTCAGAGCAATGAGAAAACTGACATGCTAACCTAGACGTATGAGATAATGAGAAAAGTGTTAGGTTAACTTCAACATCAAGTAAAATGAGAAAACAAATAGTTAGTGTTAAAGTTCAGAACAATGAGAAAACTGACATGCTATCCTAGACGTATGAGATAATGAGAAAAGTGTTAGGTTAACTTCAACATCAAGTAAAATGAGAAAACAAATAGTTAGTGTTAAAGTTCAGAACAATGAGAAAACTGACATGTTATCCTAGACGTATGAGATAATGAGAAAAGTGTTAGGTTAACTTCAACATCAAGTAAAATGAGAAAACAAATAGTTAGTGTTAAAGTTCAGAACAATGAGAAAACTGACATGCTATCCTAGACGTATGAGATAATGAGAAAAGTGTTAGGTTAACTTCAACATCAAGTAAAATGAGAAAACAAATAATTAGTGTTACAGTTCAGAACAATAAGAAAAAAATAAATAAGATTCGCCCTTAGGTCCAAATCGATGAGAAACCTGAGAGGTTAGTTTCTAAGTCTATAACATTGACTCAACAGGTTAATCTTGAAGTGAATAACAATGAGATAAATTATAGGTTAATCCCTAGAACAATGGTGTGAATAATGGAAGGTTAATCTCTAAATCTATAGCCAAGAGAAAACTGACAAGCTAGTCTTGGAGTCTAGAGCAATGAGAATAATGGAAGGTTAATCTCTAAATCTATAGCCAAGAGAAAACTGACAAGCTAGTCTTGGAGTCTAGAACAATGAGAATAATGGTAGGTTAATATCTAAATCTATAGCCAAGAGAAAACTGACAAGCTAGTCTTGGAGTCTAGAGCAATGAAAATAATGGTAGGTTAATATCTAAATCTATAGTCAAGAGAAAACTGACAAGCTAGTCTTGGAGTCTAGAGCAATGAGAATAATGGTAGGTTAATATCTAAATCTATAGTCAAGAGAAAACTGACAAGCTAGTCTTGGAGTCTAGAACAATGAGAATAATGGTAGGTTAATATCTAAATCTATAGTCAAGAGAAAACTGACAAGCTAGTCTTGGAGTCTAGAGCAATGAGAATAATGGTAGGTTAATATCTAAATCTATAGTCAAGAGAAAACTGACAAGCTAGTCTTGGAGTCTAGAGCAATGAGAATAATGGTAGGTTAATATCTAAATCTATAGCCAAGAGAAAACTGACAAGCTAGTCTTGGAGTCTAGAAGAGTGAAAATAATTGTGAGTTAATCTCTAAGTCTATAGCCAAGAGAAAACTGACAAGCTAATCTTGGAGTCTAGAAGAATGAAAATAAGTGTAGGTTAATCTCTAAGTCTATAGCCAAGAGAAAACTGACAAGCTAGTCTTGAAGTCTAGAACAATGAGAATAATGGTAGGTTAATATCTAAGTCTATAGCAAAGAGAAAACTGACAAGCTAGTCTTGAAGTCTAGAACAATGATAAAAATAATAAGTTTGTCTCGAAGTCTAGTACAAAAAAAAAAAAAAAAAAAAAAAAAGCGGGGAGATTAATCTCGGGGGTAACATGTTTAATTTTTCCTTGAATTATAATCTAACGTCACGAAACAAACAAGGAGAAAAAAAATAAAAAAAGCAAGCAAGACCCTGGAAGACGCGACCAGGAAAGAAATCATGAAAACCTTCAAAGACATGGGCATTGAGTGGAAGGAAATAGAGAAAATGTCCAAAAAAATAAGGAAGGCTGGAGAAACGTTGTCCTTGGCTGTCACTCCCAAAAGGGATCTGATGGGTTTTAATTAACAGATTGACTTTAGATAAACCGCGGAGTCCCTGTGATTTGACGACTTGAACAAAGAGGTTATAGGTTATAGAGCTACAATTCAGAGAACTGAAGAGTTTTAAATCGAGCGTGGAATAAGTCAGAAAAATAAATTATAAGGCATTTAGGAAGTGTTTAAACAGCGAGCTACTACAGTTAGTCGCACACATATTTCGTTCTCACTGTTTGATGAAGGAGATTAGGCACCTTAATGACAGCCGAGGTTGTAATGAGGCAGTGTCGAAGGTTGTCTAAATTTAGTGATTGAACTGTAGTGGTCTGTTAAACTCTATATAGAGAGAAAACCTAATTATGTTTCCTGGACGTGTTTGACGCTGATAAGATAAAAGAGTTATCTTCCCTAAAATCCATTTTTACTGATGACGTAGTCTATATTAAGTAAAGACAACAAGATCGTTGTCTGGACATTCATTAGTAATCAAAGAGGAAATAGATCACTAAACGTTCTCACAGTTGGAGAACAGTTCGTTCAAACGTCCATTCAAAGAGGCCAGTAATTCATCTCCAGGGGAAAAAGTCCACATCCAGGATTTCAGATCGCCGTCCTGTCTGTGACATGCCCAGTTCTTAAGAGCAGATTATGCCCCTTGCTAGACTCATTTATCATTCTACGTGTTATTCGTCTAGAGCACCAAAGCTTTAATTTTCAAAAGAAAGAAAGCGTCAAATCTTAACAAAGACCAAAATTATTCCATTTTACCAAAAAATTTGCATTTTACCGTTTCTAAAAACAAATACACAATTTAATATACCATTTTGTTTTTAAAATACCATGGAAAAGCAGCAATTAGTGAGCTGGTGTACTGGGAACAAATGGTCGGGACGTGCTACAAATATTTATTGATAGTTTTTTAAATAGTAAATAAAGACGGTCTGGCGTAGTCTTGACCACACAACACAATAATGTGTTGTTCCTTAGCAAAAATGGACTCTTAGTACTATACGAGATTTTTCTTTTATATCACGAAATTGCTTTAGAACGCACCAGATTCGTGAAATCCATTAAATCTTTCAAGTAGGCTGGGTAGTGTAATACTGGGTAGTGTAATAGGGTTCTAGTGTAGGGGTAGAAAGTTGGCTTCTGGACACAAAAGTTCAGGGTTCGAATCCCGCTACAGGTGGTGGGAATTCACTTCGAATCAGTAGTTTATTCGTGGCATTACCATCACTGGTCTCTGGGTTGTGAGAGGTCTAACCGTCTCGGGTAACGACGAAAAGCAAGAGGTTCTGTGTACACTCGCGCACGTTAAAGTTCTGGTCTGTTCTTGGAATCCGCTTGGAATCAGACGGGAATTCCCGATATCTACTCCACTCACGTCACAGCTCTCGCCAAAGCGCATTGACACTGTCGACTACCGTCCAGTCCTAATCGGCGTGTAGTCTACGATTACAAACGACTTCCATCAAATAGAGAGTGCATAGTCAGTTTCATCGAAAACACACAATTCAAGAATCTTTGAAAGTTAAAAGTGAACAAAAAAGTGGACCAATAATTGCCGCCGTCAGGACAAAATTGTTAAGCAAATCTATCAATGTCGAAGTTGAATGTGTCAAGCCGATTGCGCTAATAACGCCGATTTGTCGTAGACTAGCGACACAACGCATCCACGACCCCTAACGGGTCAACGCTAAGAAGAAGAGTCAAGCAGTCAATAGTTGGAAACTCTTTGTACAAAGCTTCGAATCAGGAGGGGCAATCTGATCATCAGAAGCAGTCCCCCTGTCTAGCAAGTGTTTCGGCCCTTTAGCTTCTTTACACTGTAGGGGAGGTGGGCCCGCCTGGACCATGACTCCCAGACGTCGACCTCCTGCTGCATTGCCTCTAAGGCTTACACAGAATGTTCGGCACACAATAACTACACTTAATACACAAACGTTTAGGGCCAAGTTCATGGATGTTGTTGTTTGGTACTACAGTTCTCAAGAACATTTCACTTGTTCCGTTTGTTAGAATATTTGTTTTTTTGCATACGAAGAATAAAAAAAAAAAAAAAAACTATTGTGCTCAATTTATCAAAGCGATAAACAGTTAATATTTTATGCCAATAAATTATTTTTCGAGAAAAATGTTTTTTTTTTTAAATATTAATGAATGATAACAATTCTAACGGCGCAATGTTTAAACTTTCTACAGTGCCATTCTCTTAATATCCCATCTGGAATATTTGTTCTCTGTTTTTCTATTTCTCTTCTCCCAAGTTGTCAATTTATATTTATTCAGCTTTCCATTCTCATTGCTTGACCAAGATATTATGTTTTTTTTTCTTCCTGCTGTTGGCAATCTTTCTGTCTTGGCCTTCTTTAGACCGTCCTCGCCGCTCTCTTTATCGATTTCACTTGAACCGTCTGCCCATATTAAAAAAAAGTAAAGTACCCCCGTAACGCCAAGCGGCGTATAGGGAATATGGTGTTAGTGACCATAAATTTTACAGACCTTCGGCACGTGATTTTTGGGGTAATGTGGTCGGTATTACGCCCGTGCCGCTTTATTTTTCCAGAACAAATCCGATATCCATATAAGGCTGGGTGAACTTGGAAGCCGTCGGTTGGGATCGAACCCTACCTCTTGTCCTTTATTGTCCAGTTCACTAACCACTGAGCTATCGCAGCTCCCTCGTCTGCCCATGCCAATATTTATTTTCCTTATATGTTTACAGACAAATATTGTTTTTTTTTTTTTTTAATTTGTTACTAGAAAAGTCAGACTGATTAAACAGTGGAGGCTTGTTCTTCGAACGCCCCAGAGTTCGGAAACAAAGTATCAGAAAAATGTAATTCTACGTTCGAAATGTATGTGGATAGGCGCAGTGAACATGATTCGTTGATTTATCGCCTCGGACGTTTCCCTCCATAATGATATTCATTTATTATTATTCGTCTCCTATTTAACAAATACACCTTGGGATGAATATTTATGAATTGTGGAAGTGCAAACACTCGTCACCATCCTTTGGTTTCACTACATTTGGTTTAAGCCTTGCTTCTAATCTGCTATCGTCATGACGTCAATCACTGGAACATCTATCCCTCGTATATGGGGCAGCACAAGCGCCTGCGATCTGCGGTCGCAATAACAGGGTCGGCGCACTATCAGCCGAAGGGTCGGCGCACTATCAGCCGAAGGGTCGGCGCACTATCAGCCGAAGGGTCGGCGCACTATCAGCCGAAGGGTCGGCGCACTATCAGCCGAAGGGTCGGCGCACTATCAGCCGAAGGGTCGGCGTACTATCAGCCGAAGGGTCGGCGCACTATCAGCCGAAGGGTCGGCGCACTATCAGCCGAAGGGTCGGCGCACTATCAGCCGAAGGGTCGGCGCACTATCAGCCGAAGGGTCGGCGCACTATCAGCCGCAGGGTCGGCGCACTATCAGCCGCAGGGTCGGCGCACTATCAGCCGAAGGGTCGGCGCACTATCAGCTGAAGGGTCGGCGCACTATCAGCCGAAGGGTCGGCGCACTATCAGCCGAAGGGTCGGCGCACTATCAGCCGAAGGGTCGGCGCACTATCAGCCGAAGGGTCGGCGCACTATCAGCCAAAGGGTCGGCGCACTATCAGCCGAAGGGTCGGCGCACTATCAGCCGAAGGGTCGGCGCACTATCAGCCGAAGGGTCTTCGCACTATCAGCCGAAGGGTCGGCGCACTATCAGCCGAAGGGTCGGCGTACTATCAGCTGAAGGGTCGGCGTACTATCAGCCGAAGGGTCGGCGTACTATCAGCCGAAGGGTCGGCGCACTATCAGCCGAAGGGTCGGCGTACTATCAGCCGAAGGGTCGGCGTACTATCAGCCGAAGGGTCGGCGCACTATCAGCCGAAGGGTCGGCGCACTATCAGCCGAAGGGTCGGCGCACTATCAGCCGACCAAGACCTAGCATTTCTACCTCCTGGCGGTCTCCCCTGGTAACAATCTGCGTCAAACTAGACTGGCTAACAGAAGCTAGGATCGCCGTGTTCCCCGTAGTGGTGGCTGTTACTGATATAGAGGACCCAGTATTGCAGTACCTCTGGGCTGGACTAGTAGCTTCCCAGCATAGCCTGGGACAGACGAACTCCAACCTCTCCAGTAAGAGCCTGGAATATCAAGAAAGCCATGACAACCCGCCACATCTAATGAGTCTGGTAAGGTAAAGGTAAAGTATGAGACTTGAACCATCGTCTTAGCACGCGAGTTTATACCCATATGTGCTCGGCCGCCTATCCAGAAATGTTCGGAAATTTCTGTATAGTGTCGCCTCAAGCATCGAAACTCAGATGCGAAGCGACATTCCTCACCTTCCCAGGGTAATACCCTCGTACCCATTTCTGCCAACGGCTGGGTCGTGGGGGTATTTATTTTTTTCCAACTACTAGTACAATTCACACTGCTCCCAGCAGGAATCGAACACGGGTTGTCCGAAACGTCGGTAGTCCAGTCGGGTGGTTTTCCCAACTCGGCTACCGAGGCCCCCATCTAATGAGTCAACGAGCAGCAAGCTCGTATCAACCCGTGGCAATCAGTCAATCAATCAATCCCTCGTATATGTAATTAAGTCATTGTATTTGTTTCTTGCTTGTTTTATATTGTGAGCTGTCGAAAACTTTGGTCGCATCTTTTTGTTTTGTTTCGTTTCTCACACATTAAACTATCGTATTTACTTTTGCACTGTTGTTTGTTTTCTCATAGGATGCTGTAAACCTGAAATCTTGTCACACTAAAAACTATGCGATTTGTAGTTATGTTTGCTTATGTGTCTGTAAGTGAACTCTCTAGGTTGTATTTGAGTCTTTCCTTTTGTCTATTATGTGTTCATGTCTTGTTATGTGGTTCGCACTAAAATAATTTTTTTGGTAAACGATAATCTGGCATATATGTCCAACATCTATATGTCCAACATATCAGTTGCAGCACCGAATATTCAGAGGAGACAACGGAGGTCACGACTCCTCTAATATTTTATCAGAATGCATAAAATAATAACATTACAGCTGAATGAGTTAAATGTCAGTATATAACAAGCCATCGTATTGCCTAGTATAGCCGTGATATAGTTCAAATAACTCAAGTTGTTACTAATAAATAGGCTTCAATGTCTAAGGAGGGCAAACCTTCTACAACCGTACAACGACATCTATGGACCTTGTAATGTGTATGAGAACTAGGTAAGCCATTTCAACAATTACCTCCAATGGTAAGTTACCATTCATGTTTTCATGGCATTAAAAGAACGACACATCAGATGAGGCTCTATATTTTTATTGAAACATAAGTAGTACCGATCGAGTGGAAGTAGTACCGATGGAGTAGAAGTAGTACCGATGGAGTGGAAGTAGTACCGATAGAGTGGAGAATTTATGAAGTGTCGACTCTAAGAATCACTGCAATGTGTTTTTATATTACAAAAAATAAATAAATAAATAAAAACCTGAACAAAACTGTAAGAGATTTTAAATAACAGCGAAACTATATTTTTCCAATAAGTTAAAATGCAAATAGCCAAGATATTATGATGTAATTATGGTTATGTTAACTTAGGGCAATAATTAAATTGGCTATATTACATAGCACAAATTGCATCAATATGAAGGCCACATATTATCAGGTCAAATTGCATCAATATCAAGGTCACATATTATCAGGTCAAATTGCATCAATATCAAGGTCACATATTATCAGGTCAAATTGCATCAATATCAAGGTCACATATTATCAGGTCAAATTGCATCAATATCAAGGTCACATATTATCAGGTCAAATTGCATCAATATCAAGGTCACATATTATCAGGTCAAATTGCATCAATATCAAGGTCACATATTATCAGGTTCAAATTGCATCAATATCAAGGTCACATATTATCAGGTCAAATTGCATCAATATCAAGGTCACATATTATCAGGTCAAATTGCATCAATATCAAGGTCACATATTATCAGGTTCAAAGTCAACCTAAAAGTTTGGTCTCATGTTTCCTCCTCAAGTTTCAAACTTACCAAACCCCCTCTCCTCTGTTCACTTGTGATATGAAGGACTGTTCACTTGTGATATGAAGGACTGTTCACTTGTGATATGAAGGACTGTTCACTTGTAATATGAAGGACTGTTCACTTGTGATATGAAGGACTGTTCACTTGTGATATGAAGGACTGTTCACTTGTGATATGAAGGACTGTTCACTTGTGATATGAAGGACTGTTCACTTGTGATATGAAGGACTGTTCACTTGTGATATGAAGGACTGTTCACTTGTGATATGAAGGACTGTTCACTTGTGATATGAAGGACTGTTCACTTGTGATATGAAGGACTGTTCACTTGTGATATGAAGGACTGTTCACTTGTCAAGCGGGATTATATTTGGATCTATATAGCAAAGGTTGTATGCTTGTCATGTTTGATTACCAGAGCTTATCACAGTTGTGACCTACATCGCAAATACTGTAAGCTTAATATTTCGGATTGTAAAAGCAAACATATGGCCATAAATCCAACGTTATAATAAATCCTTCTAGCATCAAACAATCCAATCCAGTACTGCATTTAGTGCCATGGTCCAGTTAAACAAAAATAAAATATTGCCACATTAACCGTATTTTGCCAAAAATGGAAGATAACACATACAAGTCAAGCAATGAATGAAATAAGATCAAACCTTTCTTGCATGAGGACATTGTTAGCTCCCCTGAACACGCCAAGCAAGTGGTTGACCATGGCTTGTTTCCTGCTAAGCTCCTGTAGTACGCTGCATGCGGGAGGGTTCAAAGAGAGAGACAGGGTGTTGTAGAAGAAGTATATTACAGAGATATTTAACATAAAACAACTAATGTTATTGCTACCACGTTATACGTGGCAAGTGGGGAATAGCAAACTTTAGAACATTTATCAACATTTCAATAACATATTTATGTAATACGAAATGAAATCAATTTCTTTTTATTTCATGTTTCTTTACAGATTTGTAAGACACATTCATTTATATTTTCTTACCTTCCTACAGTTAAATTAATAGTATTTCAAGATTCTTGCTTTATCTTTCTATCTTTATTAATTATAATCTGACTTTTCAAATTCCCTTGTTTCATTATTCGACAATGTAAATGGCAGTAAGTACAGTCTAATAATAGAATAGATTATATATAGTCCAAGCATATTAATAGACGCCAAAACGTGTCAGATATGTCAGAAAGATACACATTTAATGGACAACTCAAAATGAAACTATTAATAATGAATAACAAAAAACAAACAAGCAGCTCACCTCTTGTATTTCTCCACCTGAGGATCATCGGTAGTCTCAGCATCCCAGTCGAAGCCCAAACCTACTAGAGTCTTCAACTCATCACCGAAAGCTTCACAAAGATCACTCGACTTCTCTAGGCAGTGGAATCTGTCAATAACAAACATTAACATGGGCGTCCATTCAATGATTCCGAAAAGGACGTGTTATGGACACTTTTTCCTATCCGCGTTGTAATAGTAACATCAGACCTGTATACCACGTGGCCACAGCATTAAAGCACGAAGTCATTATTTTCAAGCCCACTCCTTCAAACTCCCCAAAAGACATTGAATCCTCTATCAGCAAATGAAAAACATTTTAGAAACACTCGGAAGAGTAACAAGAGGAAAGACCAACAGAGGAGTAAACGACTGATTTTCTCTTTGATGTTGAATGTAAATGAGGAAGACAGGAAGAAGTTAAAGAAGACGAATAGTTGCATGCTTATATAGCATAAATATTTTTTGTATTCGCTCATTTCTGTTGGAGTAGCCATCATAATTTTTCGTTGGAAACTATCGTTTCACTACATTATTGATAAACGGATAAAAGAAACAAAGATAAAGATATTTTAATAATTTAAATGACTACTTTTAGATTAAATGTCTAAAGAAAATAATTTAAGTATCTGGATTATACTTGTCCTTTACGTGCGGAAGCAGAGATGTGAATTTAATTCTGATGATAGTGGTCTTTGAAATTACACAAGGGAAACAACTAAATCAAAGTTTTGGCAGATAATAGCAATCGAAATGGGGTTCTCTTTCCGATTTCAAAAGAATAATATTTTACTGGGGATTTTAGCTTTTGGGGACATTGTTGATTTTCGCATAAAGGAGAAATGAATTGAGTACATTTCTTTATTGTATTCTAACTCAGAAATCAACAATTCATGTCTGGAGTGGCTTCTATCAATATCATTGTTCACATTGCGTTGTGTTACGATGTTTAACCGTAATTACTTTCCAAGAATTATAATGAAATATGCTATTGGAAATCCAAAGAAATTAGGTTCAATACAAAAATAAAATTGTTCAACTCCAATGTTAAATCAGTTTTATTATATGGCTGGGAAACATGGAGAACAACACAAGTTACAATCATGATGATACAGGCTTTGATTAATGGAGGCATGCGCAGAATAAAAGGATGGAAATGGCAGGACAAAATCACTAACATAGTATTATAGAAAGGTACGAGTCAAATACCAGTGGATAAAGAGATACAGCAAAGACGATAGCGCTGGATAAGACATACACAGCTGAAGCAAACTGAGAGTATTACACAACAGGCCCTTTTTTAATCCCCAAGGAAAAAGACAAAGAGGAAGACCAAAATATTCTTGGAGAAGACAGATGGAAGCAGAGACGAAGATGATGGGGAAGACAGGGAACTATCTTAAAAGAATGGCAAGAAACAGAACGGCCTAAAAAGTGTTTTTTTAAAGACCTATGTTCCACAGGAAGCTGAAAGGTAGAAGAAGAAAAATATGTTACTGTAGCTCTGTTATCGGCAAGACCTGGTTCATTCAAACACAAACTGTTTGTGTTAAACTGAGACTGACAGGTGATATCACAACATTTAGCTCCCGCGGCGATCTCTAAAAGATCGCTTCATAGTTACATGTACATTCTCAGACTTGGGGTAATAATGCGGTGCACCCACAGAAGGAAGAGAAGCCTCTACGGCAGAGTGGTTAGCGTGTTCACTTCCTGTAGATATAAAGGGTTCGCGTTCGATTCACTGAAGTGGTGGAATTTTTTTTTTCGAACCGATAACGCTTCGGGGTTCACCAAGCCTTTCAAAATTGGTACGATTTTTCTGAGAATCAAATGCATCTTGGCCTGATAATGACCATATTGCCAAAAAAAAAAAATGTGTTATGCGTCATGGAAAAATAAGACCACCACATTCTCTTGCCTGCTTGCTTCCGATCGCACGATTACTAAAGGAGCAAAGCTCTTCGTCATCCGTCCTTACAAGGACGTTAAGTGGGCGTGTCTGCGTTGTGTTGTTGTTTGCAGCATAACTGTGGTATTTGCACCTTTTGCCCCAACACATGCGACTTCAGCACGACCACATTCTCTATACGCCTAGCAAGGCGTACATGGAACTTTTTTACTTTCAATTGAGTGAATAAACTACGTAGCTAAATCAATTCTTGAAACTGTAAACCACAGCTGTTTATTTTATTCCTAAAGTGGTATTTTAGTTCTAATGTTGGAAATGTTGCATCGTTTGTGGATGAAGACGTCTTGAGATTAATATATATTCAAGTCATTCCTTGAATTAGTATTTTTTTAAAAAGTGGTTGCACACTACACACAAGGTATGATTTTCAGCTGAAGTAAACATGCTGTAATTATACACATAATGGACAATAGGACAGTAAACACGAAAATCACTGGAGACTTTAGAAATGTGGTTTTACATAAGAATGTTGATAATACCATGGATAACAAAGAAGAGTAACGAAAACGTTGAGAAGTGAATAGCTGAAATATGTTGTAACAACTGAGAAAGTTGAGGGACGTAGAAATAGAGGTAAGCAAGGAGAAAAGATACCAGACAGCTTAAGAAAATGGCTTGACAGAAGGTCAACAATAGAATTGATAAATAGCTGTAGAAATAGAAAGTTGTGGAGAAACATGATCATCTACACTAGTAGGCATGTTACGTGATGATGATGAAACATCTATATGTGCATGATATTTTAGTAAATTAATGTTCGTAACAAAATTTAAATAAAAAAGGTGACAAATTTGATAATTTCTTTGGTGTGAATTACATTTATAACACAAGCTTTTAAAATTCAAGATACAACTTCTTCCAGTAACATTGAATTTAAAAAAGAAGCAGCATAAGCATTTAACTTCATGCAAAGGCAGAAGTTGACAATTCAACTAAATTATTAATGACAAACTACTGTGTAACCCTCACCCTACTTGCCATATATTTATCACTTTGAACACTGGTTCCGGGAGTGTCTCGTTCAAGATCTTTAGGCAACTGCTTTGTTTATTTGTTCCCCACAAATTATTAAATGGCACATCTGGTCACCAACTAATTGTTTCGTTGAGATAGACACAAAAGTAATGCTTGAATTTCGATGTTACTGGGAAAATGTACGTTGAATTCAGACTTGTCGATTAGGGAAGAAAACGAATACCAGCACGCTATATGACTTATTATCTAGCTACAATGTGTCTTTTATTGGGATGGAAATTGTACCTGCTCAGAGTGCACTGAGATCGATTCCAGTAATAAGTAATTTCAAATAAGGATAAACCTTCAGGCAGGCCCTGGGGATCGGGGATAATCCCATAGCAGATTATTCTAATTATGTTTGTGAATAGGAAGAAAGTATTAAATCTTAGACATAGAAACATGCCATTATAAGAAGCATATATAAGTAAAAGTAATTGGGTTATTGGGTTATTTGCGGGTCATCATCATTGCACTCCGAACATGTCCATTGGTGCTCAGATCCCCTCCCCTCCTCAGCAATTCCCTCAGTGTCCAGCGACTGACGACTCCAGTTCTATGTTGGTTGATAAGTCTTCTTACACGCCCACTAAGTTTCACATTTCTGGCTGTGCCCATCTTAACTCCCATCTCTTTCATCCGAAGAAGTGACGTGGATCTGTGTTTGTCGAAGTCATGTGCTCTTCCCACATCTCGGAGGGCATTGATGATGTCCGCCCGATCCATTGGTTGCCCGTCCTCAACGACAGCGCAGCTAGGCAACCTGTCCGCTCTTTCATTTCCCCGTACTCCCGCATGTCCAGGGACATAGACAAAGGTGACCTTACGTATTTTGGATTTTTGCAACGACTCTACCCATTTCATGCGTATAAAGCCCGCCTCCACTTTTTTTATCATGCTCATCGAATCACTCAGTATACATGCGTGGGTGTAGTCTTGTGACTCTAACCATTTGAATGCCTTGGTCACTGCCATCGCCTCCATTGTCATGCTACTCGTGGTCATGACGTATGCACCACTGTCTTCCTTGACTATTCTGCCTGCCGAGCGTGCTGTAAATGCCCATGCACTTCCTTGGTGTCGTCTTACAGATCCGTCTGTATATATGACTGCATCTTTCTCATCGGTGTTATCGCAGATGAGACCGTTGACCTCAGCCTTAACCACGACCGAGTTCTGTTCCCTACTTTTCCTATCGAGTGTGACAAAACACGAGAAAGTCCCCTTGAATGACGTAGGCACCGGTATCCACTCCTCACCAACGCTGATATTGGTAAGCCCACTGACCTGTTTGATGACATCTTCTGCTCGGCCCGCCCATGATTTGCCTCTTTTTAGCCTGGCACCTTTCTCTGTGTTGAGCACGTGGTGCAATGGATGCTCGGTATCTGTACCAATCTTCAGGTATGCTCGTGCTCTCCAGATCCTGATTATGTCATCTATAGTTGGAAAGTCAAGAAGATACCTCATTGCTACACAGGGAGTGTCCCTCGTACATCCCAGGATAATGCGCATGGCTTCATTTTGTATTTTCCCCAGCCTATCAATTTGAGTCGTACTGACAGTAAGAATTGCCAGGGCATACTCGATTGGTGCGAGGACTAATCCCTGGAACAGAAGAGTAAGTAGCCTCTGCTTGATGTTGGCAGCTGCCATGACCTTCAAGGCGGCTAATTCTTTGCGGGATTTTGTTATCACATGGTCGACGTGGTCCCGAAAACACAGGCTGCGATCAAACTTAACCCCGAGGTATGTCATCAACTTGTATCTGGTCACCTCATCAGCTCCCATTCGTACCACAGGTGTGTTCGTATTAACGATATGATTGTTAAGGGAGAACCATGAAACTGATGTTTTATTAGGATTAGTCAAGGCACCTGAAACCCCACACCAGGAAGAAATGCGATCGAGTACGTCTTGCATTGTGAAGGCGATTCACCGTCTGACTCTTCCCTGTCGATATACCAGAATATCATCAGCAAAAGTCATAGTTCTTCCCCTCCTATCCAGCTGTTGTTCCGTGATTGTTATTGTGTACACGTTAAATAGAACTGGTGACAATGGTGAGCCTTGTGGCAGCCCTGAATGTTCCCCGTCACGCCAAGTGGCTTATAGGGAATATGGTGTTAGTGACCATACAATTTAGAGATCTTCGGTAGATGATTTTTGGGGTAATGTGATCGGTCTAACGCCCGTGCCGCTTTACTTTACTAGAAAAAAATTGCGGTACCCATTTAAAGCGGGGTGAACCTGGTAGCCGTCGATCAGGATCAAGCCCGACCTCTCGTCCTTTGTAGTTCAGTTCACTATCCACTGAGCAAGCGCGCTCAGGAACCATATATAACATAAACATAATATTATATTAAGCAGCAATCATAGCTGGTCATGTTTGTTTATTTTATATGTTTCTGCAGCTCTATTCGTGACCTCGACCTACATTTAATTAATAAATTATTATAAATGTCATTTTTGTGCTTGTCTACGTCATTATTGGAGATTGTACTCTAGTTATAATTAGACATCACTGTTGGTGTAGAAATGTGGTTTCACAGAAGAATGTTGAAAATACCATAGACAGCTAAGAAGAGTAATGAAAATGTTCTGAAAGAGGTCAAACCCAAAAAGAGAGCTAATTTCCAAATTAGGAAGAAACAATCATCATTTTTTGGCCATGTAATGAGAAGAGAGCAATTGGAATATAGTGTAACAACTTAAAGAGAATGGCTTGGCAGAAGGTCAACAACAGAAATGATAAATAACTGTCGAGATCGAAAGTTATGGAGAGACATGATCACCTACGCCAGCAGGCCCGGTACTTGATGATGATGATGTTGGTGTATACAGAAAAAGAAATATTTTATTCAAAGCCTTATATGCAAGTTAGTCTTGAGATGTAAGGATGCTAGCAGTGCTTCCTCGAGGATCAACGAAACAAAGTGGGAAGATCTGGCTGCAGATCGTTGCACCTAGAGAACTAATAAAAAAAAATGTTTTGTAACATTCGAGGTAGCGCTGATATCAAATTCAGAAGACAAAAAGCACAGAAGAAAGGAGACAACCCAGGCGCCATGAATACATCTTCTTGATTCTGCGGTTGAATCTGTCTATCCAATATTGGCAGATTCAGCCACGAGAGAAGCTGTTCAGCAAAAACAACATCCAACATAAGACACTAATATTTTACCAAACTACTGACTTATCACGAGTGCTTGCAACCAACCGTCTGTCAAGATGCCAAAGGGCATACAAAACAATAGGAAAGTATGTTTGAAGGTGCCATATGGGAAACCTTGTCTTGACGCCAATATGTTTAAATTAACAATCGGAGCACTTTTGAGTGCGCACTGGCTCAATGTTTAAAGTTACGAAAAGTGCGTATATAAGTAAGTGTTAGCTTCACGTAACTGTGCGCATGATGTTGTTGGTGTTGCTCGGATCATCATCATTGCACACTAGACGAACACATAGGTGCTCCGATATTCCCCTCGAGAATCTCGAGAAAATCCTGGCTCAATTGCACGAACTCCGTAGCACGGCCTGGGATCCACGGTGCGTGTAGGTTTCTGCTGACTATGTTGCCCATCATCAACCATATTTACGGGGTAAATTGTGTTAGTGCCCATGTATGGCAATGACCAGCAGCATTTTTATGGATGACGTTGTAGGTATTCTTATAAAGTAGCGTCAACTGTGTCTGTTTTTTTTTTTAAGGCTGGGTAAACCTTAAAGACACGGTAGTCTCCAAAAATTCACATCATCGAACGGAATCATGACCTTTCTGGTAATTAGTGAACGCTCTAGCCACCGCAGCTTCAAAGTTACGTCATTCGTGATGTATCCAATCAAATATTACACATTAATGTAACACAAATCAAACTATTTGGACCTCTTATTGGAATATAAGCCACGGACAAATTCTCTCCATATCTCCCTATTCTTGGACATTTTTTTCTACTTCTCTTCAGCCTATGCCAATCCTCTGAAGGTTTCCATGACTTCTTCTCTTCAAGTATTTTTGGGCTTCCTGGCTTTCTCTTCCCCTGTGGGTTTTATGACAGTGCCTGCCATGCTATGATGGTATCAGGTTTTCTCAGCTCCCTCTGTACAAACATACCCTTTATTTGGTGCGAGATACACATTGGCACAAATGACAGATAAACATTTCTCAAATTAATAAATAAATGAAGCAACAACAACTTTTTTTTGCGTAATTAAAATTAATGCAACATATAACAACAGCTAGTCAGAATTATTGTACTTAGAACAGATGACAGTTGTGAAATTTTGTGACTAAAAAAATGCCCTGAAATAACATGACTTTCGTCTTTCAAGAGTTAATCTTTTCACCAAAACATGTATTAATTATTAACATAGAACAACATTTCAAAATGCATAAATCAAACACGTGTAAGACATACACACAATTTTACTATTAATATAACATATAATTAAACTTTCGCTCTAAAGGAAAATCACAATAACAAGAAAACGAAGAATCATCACAGAGTAAATAAAGGATTAATCTCTTACAGTGTCTTACTGATGTCGGCATCTAAATCCCTCATGGATTTCGTTATATGAAACAGCTCATTTTGTATATCGTCAAGTCTCTGAACTAATCTGTAGGATCAAGCAAGAATACAGGTTATCAAAGTAAGTACGTATGGATCAAAGATAACTGAAGGGAAAATACAGAATAATGAGGGTTCGTGGATGTACATGTATTTTCATATAAATAGCATACTTATTGAGTTAACAGAGTGCGCATATAAAAAAATATAATGAAATACATTGGAAACAAGCAGGTTTTTTTTTAAAAGTGTAAAATGAAGTTGAGAGCAACAGAACTTAGTCACATGTAAAGATATAATGATATACATTGGAAATAAACTGAGAGTTGTTTTTTTTTAAGTGTAACATAACATTGAAAGCGTCAGTAACTTAGTCCTAACGTGTTTGCTTGGCATATGAGCTATTGTTCAAACGCAGCTGGCTCACTCCAGTCGTCCAAACTAATAAAAGAATTGGTAGATAGATAATGATTGTTGAAAAGTAATGACAACGAGAAAAAAAGTAGCACTAGCCACATCACCTAAAATCGCCTGGTTTAATATGGTGGACTATTATTTTACAGAATACTACCTATCATAATCATCGAGTGCCGTCTCCGCAACGAAGTTTGGCTACCACGGAGCGTCATTCTGCTCTGTCTCTTGCTTTGATGGTGCAGGTTGTCATAGGTTGGTTTGTCCATCTTTTGATGTTACTCGACCATGTTAGTCTTGGTCTGCCTCTGCCTCATTTACCTTGTATTTTCCCCTCCAGGATTACTTTTAGTTGGCTGTTGTGTCTTTTAACATTGCTTAAAAATCGCATTTGTCTTATTTGAATTGTGTTTAGTAGATCTCTTTTCATTTTTAGTTGTTTTAAGACTTCGTCGTTTGTTTTCTTTTCCTTCCATCCAATTCTACCTATTCTTCTATAAATCCACATTTCAAAGGCTTGAATTCTCTGTTCTGTTTTCTTGTCTAATGTTCATGTTTCAGCACCATATAGGAATATTGAGAAATGTAACATTTTGCTATTCTTGGTTTTAGCCTTGGTGTTATTTGTTTTGATGTTAGTATGTTCTTCATGACATTAAATTTACTTTTTGCCATTCCTGTTTCTTTTGTTTATTTCAGTTGTACATTTTCCATCATTGGTTATAATATGTCCAAGGTAGTTGTAGTTCTGAACTTTCTCCAGGTCTATTCCTTCAATTTTGATATCCACTTGTGGGTTTTAAATATTTCCTTTGTTTATGATCATAGTTTTAGTGTTTTTGATATTCATATCTAGTCCATATTTTTTGCTTATCATGTTTATTTCATTAAGTAATTGTTATAGACCTTTAGGATTTTCTGCTAGTAGTACAGTATCATCAGCATATCTTAGATTATTGATTATCTTTCCATTAATTTGTAGGCCTGGCATCTCTATGATGTTTTTAAAGATTTGCTCAGTGTATAGATTGAACAAGCTTGGTGATACGATGTATCCCTGTCTTACTCCTCTTTTTATATCAATGGGTGTAGAGTTCTCTTTGTTATATTCTATTATTGCAGTTTGTTCCCAGTATAGATTACATATTAGTCGTAAGTCCATGTCATCTAGATGTATCTCTTTTAGGCATTCTATAAGTTGTTAGTGGTGTACTCTATCAAAAGCTTTGGTGTATTCTATGAAGCAGGCATATATTGGTTTGTTTGCTTCAGTGTACTTTTCGATTAATGTTCTCATGCAGAATATGACTTCTTTTGTCTCGCTATTTTTCCTAAATCCAAATTACTTCTCATCTAATTCAGTATTGATTTTATTTTGAATCCTTCCTTGTATAACTTTTAGCAAGATTTGTATAACATGGCTCATTAGGCTTATTGTTCTAAAGTCACTGCATTCAACTGCACCATTCTTTTTTGGCAATGCAATGAAAGTTGATGTTTTATGTTCATTTGGTATGTATCCTGTGTGATATATGTCGTTGCATAGGTCTGTAATAACTTCAATGCCAAAATCTTCCAGTGCCTGTATCATCTCTATCTGTATGCTGTCAGGTCCTGTTGCTTTTCCCTTTATTATTGGTTTTATAGCTTTTTCCACCTCAGATTTTAAGATTGTATAGCCTGATGTACATTTTATAACTGGTTTCTTATCCCTTTGATCATGAAATAGTTCTGTTATATATTCCTGCCATCTATCTATACTATCTTTATTGTCTGTTTACATTTTTCCTTTTTGTCTGCAATGCATCCACCTTCTGTGGCTTTTTTAATTTTCTATTAGTCATTCTCTTTATTTCTGTGTGCATTCCTCTTAAGTCTTGTCTGCTTTCCATAATTTATATTTCTATACATTTTTGGCTGAGCCAGTCATCTTTTGCCTTTTTGCACATTTTGCGTATTTCATTATCTATTTTATTGTATTGGGCAGTGTTCTTCGCTTGTCCCATTTCTTCCATTTTTTCTAAGATTGTGTTAGTTATCCATTTTTGATTTTTGTTCTTTTCTCTTTTGGGTAAGGTGTCGCACGTTTCTTGTATGCTTTTCTTTATGCATTGCCATTTGGTTGCTACTTTTCATCAGGATTTTCTCTTCTGTATTGCTCAATTCCTTCTTCTAACAGCTTCTGGTATGTGTTCTTTACTTGTATTGTATAGGTATCTTTAATATCTTTTTGATTTAAAGCTGCTATATCTAGTGGATTTGTTGATGGATTATACATTTGCTTGTTTCTCTTTAGTTTGATTTTCATTTTAATCATTACAGGGTTGTGATCTGAATTAATATCTGCTCCTGTGTAGGTTTTGGTATTCTTTACGCTGTTACGGAACCTTTCTTTTATCATTATGTAAACTTTTTTATTCCTCTTCTTATCTCCAGGGTTTTTCCATGTGTATAGTTTCCTTTTCTCTTGCTCAAAGTAGGTGTTACATATTATCAGCCTGTTTTCTTCACAGAATTGTATTAATCTTTCTTCTCTGTTATTTTTTTTTTCTAAACCATGGTTTCCTATAATGGTCTTATATCTACCTTTTCCTACTTTAGCGTTCATGTCACCCATCACATCAAGATGTCTGAAGATTTCACTTGCTTCATAACTTTATTTAGGTCTTCATAGTATGCCTCTATTTGTTCATCTGTGTAGTCTTGAGTAGGTGCATATGTCTGTATTATTGCTATGTCGAATGGTTTTGCTTTCAACTTGACTAGTATAATCCTATGTATGTCCAGCGGGTACTTATATATTTTTGTAGCCCTCTTTTTATCAGTACGCCTACCCCCCTTTGATGTTCTGTTGTGTTTCCTGAGTATATAAATGTACATTTTTCGTCCTCTATGTACCCACATTCTTTCCATCTTGTCTCTGATATGCTTAAGATATCTATATTTATTCGTTCTGCTTCTTGAATCAGATTTCCCAATTTCCCTTCTTGATATAGAGTCCTAACATTCCAAGTAATTATTTTAAGATCTTTTCTCCGACACAAAGTTCGAATTCCTCTCCATGGCTTCCTCTGGACTAGTACGTGATGAGGCTCCAATCTCTTTCACGGTGGTCAGCCACATTCGTCTTTCGTGTCCTAAACATGCCTCTTGTGTACCACACACTTTGCTGTTTTCGCTTTCTGGGTCGTTGGTCATTTCTGACTCTTCCGCCCCATCTATCGTTGCAGACTTTGTACAATTCGGAATGGACATTTCCGTCTGCTTGGCGTGACAGGGAAAAACAATGACCTATCACCGATAGGTCAATCTTGAACAATATTCAACATTCTTGCATGGTGCCGAAACATAGATATTAAATAAGAAAACAGCAGAAAATTGAAGCCTTTGAAATGTGGATCTATATAAACATGGAGACAATTGGATGGAAGGAAAAGAAGACAAAAAAGGAAGATCTTAATCAGCTGAATATGAGAAAAGAACTGGTTTAGACGATTCAGAAGAAAAAAGCTGTAACTTTTTGGACATGTAAAGAAACAAAAAATCCTTCTAAAAGTCATCATGAAAGGGAAGGTACAAGGTAGACGAGGCAGAGGCAGATCAACACTAAAGTGGACTGAAAACATCAAAAGGTGGACAAGAGAACCTATGACAACGGGCACCATCAAGACAATATACATAGTAAAATGGCTCTCAGTGGTAGCCAAATTCCGATGTGGAGACGGCATTCAATAAAAAAAAAAAGCAAAGAGCCCTCGTCACGCCAAGTGGTGTATAGGGAATATTGTGTTAGTGACCATATATTTTACAGACCTTCAGCACATGATTTTTGGGGTAATGTGGTCGGTATTACGCCCGTGCCGCTTTACTTTCCCAGAGAAAAAATCCGGTACCCATTTAAGGCTGGGTGAACCCGGAAGCCGTCGGCTGGGATCGAACCATACCTCTTGTTCTTTGCAGTCCAGTTCACTAACCACTGAGCTATCGCGGCTCCCGGACGGCAGTCATTGAATGAACAAAATCATGTTGTAAACTTCATTCCACTAGGCCATAATATTTGGAGTTAAAAGAGAGAGTAAATGCTCTTGCTTTCTATTTTCATAATTACCGGTCAGAGATATATAATACTATATATGACTATGTTTTCAAAATGTCCTATACTTAAGATTATCTCTTCACTGAAGCCCAGATGGCAAAAATAGTGAGAGAAATATGACAAAAAATTTATGTTTTTGAATCGTAGAAAAACGGTTTGGTGTGGGTTAGTATTGAAAGACTGGTCCAAGACGGACATAATGATGACCTCTAGTGGTGACCTTATGATGTGTCAGAGGTCAGTGGAATAGCATGAGAAGAGGGGCAATGAGGGAAGGTTGCCCCGGAAAGAAAAAATCTTTCATTCATTTTCCTCTCGGGTCGAAGACGAAACATAGGACAGAAGTCATAGTTCTCCATGATTGACATTCTGATGCTAGTTCTTTGTTGTTACTTAGTACCATGGTTGAGTCTTCCCTATTAATTTTTCTGAGAAACGATTATCTTAGTATATATTTTTTTTACCTGATGGTTTCCACATGAACGCCTGACGGGGAAGTCATTCATTCATTCTCAGCACATGATCGATATATTTCCAAAGCACTTTTCCTTATAAAACTCGACATGTAATCTTAGGGGCGCAACATTTCAAAAGGGGAAAAAGTAGTAATAATAAATATGTCTAAAAAGTAGTAATAATAAATGTATTTAAAAAGTAGTAATGATAAATATATTTATTAAGTCGGTTAGGAAGTGGAATACATTCTTTGTCCCACACACTGGCAGCCCATTTACTTGTTTTGTCCCATATAATTAAAACCAGTATTTATATAGAGGACTCAGTAAATGATGAGTGTGTAAGTTATCGAGCAGAACCCAGTTTTGTTCAACTAGGTCAAGTGATGGACGGGACTGACCTCGTCTCGTTTTATCCCAAAGCCAGCGCGATAACCACTAATCTACTGATATAAACAGACATACGATTACTGATTAACTGATTGGTTGATGGAGTGGCACATGGTCGATAAGAACCGTTAACGTTTAGAACATAGAAGTACATGTGACGGCTGCAATGTGTTCCTGATTTCCGGAGTACTGCTGGAGTTGATGAAGTACATTAATCTAGGGGTGCTACAAACCACTAAATATATCAAGTCTGGAGACATTATTCCACTAATCTAAAAACAACGAAATAAAAATAATGTAAAGATTATAATCGTATTAAAATAAATCAGCTTTTAGTAATATCCAATGCTCTACATTACATTTGCTAAGGCAACACTTAGAAGAGAAAAGACTCATGAAAAAGGATGGAAAACCCCGTGGATCAGTGGGCCTGACTTGTTCATTCTGTGACCGTGTGTGTTTGTCAAACATTGGTAGAATTAGCCACGAGAGAAGCTGTTCGGCAAAAACAAAACCTCAGAAAAATACACAATAGCCTCCACTAGACCGTCTGACAAGACGAAAAGGGCCATATGTACATTAAATTACTAATGAAGTGTGGCCAAAATACCAGATACAATTTGGGTCTAAAACGATCAACGACTTATAGCTGAGCTTAAATGTGAATCAGTGAACATGAGCTGATCAAGACGCTACTCCATCTCTACGTGATGCCTAAGGAAACAAACTCACTAGACTAGCTAATCTAAGAGAAATGAAAAAAAAAAGAAGGCAAGTCGGATTAAAAAAAAATACCATGTTAAAGTCAGACGTGTTGAAACAAAAAACACAAATACTGCAGCTTGCTGTCTATCACAACACAACATACCTAAAAAAAAATAATAAAGTGTCCCGTCACGCCAAGTGGCGCATAGAGAATATGGTGTTAGTGACCATAATTTTTATAGACCTTCGGCACATGATTTTTGGGGTAAACACAAACCTCCTACGCCCATGTAATGCTCTTTTAAGGGCGGACAAGAAATACGACCAATCGTCCTACAAACAGAAACAGTAACAACTAAGCCTCTCATGTGTTTTTTTTTTTTTATTCAGGTGGTACAGTAGAGTTAATCATTCTTGAGGTTGTTAACTTGATAACTACAAAGTACTAAATTTTTACGGCATTGTCAACTAGATCCTGCTCAGTTAGATTGTAACATTCATCAACGTTTGCTGAGGGGAAACCATAGTGCAATCGGCACGCGACCGTCGCGTTCACGTCACACTAAATCGTAACATGTTTGGTCATCATCATTGAGTGCTGTCTCCGCACCGCAGGTTGGCTACCATGGAGCGCCATTCCACTCTGTCTCTTGCTTTGATGGTGCAGATTGTTATAGGTTGACTTGTACATCTTTTAATGTTACTCGTCCATGTTAGTCTTGGTCTACCTCTGCCTCTTTTACCTTGTAATTTCCCTTCCAATAATTGTTTGGTAAAGATGAGTAATACGACAAACTTATCTTGAATTAGTAGTCAGAACAAGGGTCGAGTTTGTTTATTTATGTTTTCACTGGTTCTGGGTCGTCAGTTTGAGTTTTATTTATTCTTTTAAAAACAAACAAGTCAGGGGTGAATAGATTGGAAGCGAGTGGTTACACGCATAAAACTATAGGTCACTGCAGCAAAGTTCACCACTACAGAATACAAATGACAGTAAGCAATGTATGTTTATAGCTTTACGTTGAAAAATGATAGAGATGACAATAAACAATGTTTAAGTAATTATATCGTTACGTGAGAGAATAACAACAATAATATAATGTTTAAATAATTAAATCTTTGCGTTAGAGAATCAAAACAACAACAAAAATAATGGGTTTCTTTAACAGTCAAACGATAAAATTAGAGTAATTCGCCTGTATAAACAGTGAACAACTATGGGAGATAATAAAAGCAATCGGAGTAAGCCAACACTTCAAACAACCTAATCAAGTCTCTAACAAAAAGTAATGTTAATGTCATGAAGAACATATTAACATCAAATCAAATAACACGAGGGCTAAAACTAAGAATAGCAAAATGTTATGTCTTCTCGACATTCCTATATGGCGCAGAAACATGAACATTAGACAAGAAAACAGAACACAGAATTGAAGCCTTTGAAATGTGGATATATAGAAGAATAGGTAGAATTGGATGGAAGGAAAAGAAAACAAACGATGAAGTTTTAAAACAACTAAAAATAAAAAGAGAACTACTAAACACAATTCAAACAAGACAAATCCGATTTTTAGACCATGTTAAAAGATACAACAGCCTACTA